>WHPZ01590082.1:0-32958 GCA_016617965.1 Macrosiphum rosae
AACCGGAGGGGCTTAATATATTATTATAGTCAGCGCATAATATGCCTAATGTGCATATTATGATGCTTATAAAATAAACGTAATGATGTAACATACGTTACAATAGGTATTATGTTATATTGCCACTTGTATAATATTGTACATTAAATACCAATGGATATCATGTTTTGTAGCTAGTTAATATAATTTTAAGGAGTGTGAATTCGGTGGAGTGAAAGTCAAATGGGCTTGACGCTAAAATATCTGAGTCGCGGTTGCTTTATATAACATGCGGTCTCTGCAGAAAGACTATATAAACATACCCACAACATATAGCCATATGTTTATTGTATACAGTATACTGTATTCTATACCTAAGTTGAATCTTGTGTCAAAATTATTTAACTTTAATAAATGAAATTTGATTAAACGATCGATAACCATTATTACTATCTACCTACTGAAGCGATTGTTCACTCACGTGCGCATGGATAAAATAATATATGCTGTAAGGTGTATCAAAAATAATCTAATCGCATAGGACGTATAATATAATATTATGATCGTTTTATTGAAATAACAATATTTTTAAATATTTTTTTTTTTTTTTGTACTTAGATACACCACTTGGCAACCTGCTTATAACTTTTTCTTTATTAATTATTCATTGATATTTAACTAAATATTAGTTTTAGATTCTGAGAGTAATAATGAACAAATTGATTTTACAATGTATTTTTTTTTTTACATAAATATGTTTTTGGCCTAAGGTATAGATATTCTTATTTTCCAACCGATTTTGCGTAACCTTTGTATCACCATAGAAACGAATAAAATGTAACTACTTATTAATATATATTTATGATTCACAAATTTTCTTCGAAGTGGAAAATATCAAATAACGTGCTTAGTTATGGTAATTTTTTTTCTATTGTGTCTTAAGACGCTTTATTTAGTTGAAAAATGCTCTGATGGTCAACTTTAGAGAAGATTTATTGTGGGAAATTGGTTCTATAGTTGCTACTATTGGAAGATCAAAATTTAAAATTCTCAATACTTTATAAAATAATCAGGAAAGACAAAAAAAAAACTCGAACATTTATAAAAATGTTTATTTGAATATTTGCTTATAAAAGTAAATCTAGTAGTGTTATCCCCTACGTTCTCCCCCATCCCCCCACAGACAACCCTGAAGATATCCTCAAGTCGTCAACGGTTGTCACTGGAACTTTTTTTTTACGTCATTATTATAAAATCTGTATTTAAAAAAAATATAATATAAGTATACCAACTATGTAGATTATAAAGGGTGATTGTTGAAGAATATTTATAATTCTCTGTTCCTCGATCAAATTGTGACGCCATCGTATTATCCTTTGGTTCAACGCCCGTTTGCATTAATTTCGCTCCAATAGAATGCTCAAAACTTTCTTAAACAAGCCGGGTGGAATTCCCACATTTTAGACAGGCTGTATAAGCTGAGAGCAAATTTGACAGTGCTTCATACATCTGATGCATTAAAAATGCCACACAATTACGATAATCGAGTCATTTCGAGTTGAATACTCGACTTCGTCTTATGCCATCGGCGTCGTCCAACAACATTCCGCCTCTGCAGCGATTATCCCCGTGTTCAGTAATTCGCTTAAGTGCTATTTTCGTAATCGAAAAGGGTCCCGTCTTGATAATTTATTGACAGCGGAATTCCCTAAACAATTAGGATATCCGTTACTGTTGCGTGTATTATAATTTCACGTTCTTTTCTCCCGTCGCTTTATTCTTTTTGACAAAATGACAACCATACTAAAATAGAATTATCGACTTAAGTAGGTATACATACGTTTTTATTTATATAGATATTTTGTTTCCCTATCGACATCAATTACGATCGTGCGAATATACTTTGTAATTTTGGACTCGATTATAATACCGCGAACGTCTTATTTGTTTCAGTTCGTCGAGTGCCGCCGCAGTTTTCCATCCCCCCGCCCACTATGGAAAAAGTAAAAGTCGGCGAAAACATTAGCATTCCGTGTGTGGCCGTTGGTTCGCCGATGCCGTACGTGAAATGGCGCCGAGGGAAGACAACCGAACTCTCGCCCGAAGACAAACTGCCCGTGGGCCGGAACGTGTTGAACTTGACAAACGTCGAGGTTTCGGATAATTACACGTGCATAGCGGCCTCATCCCTGGGCATGATTGAAGCGACGACTTTCATTAAAGTCTTGAGTAAGTTAACTTTTAAGTTTTAACGTAAATTAAACGTGTCTCCGTCTCTCTTCTCCGCCACGCAACATACATTATAATATAATTATTACGATATTATATGTTTTATCGGTGAAGTGATCGTCAAAAGATAAAACTATATGGTAAGGATTTATTAAACTAATTAAACCCATACTATATACACACATGTATGTACCTGCCTATATTGTATAATATAATCTACCTTAAGTACCTACCTACTACAGTGATTATTAGATAGATAGTTGAACTTAACTCGTTAAGGGTTAAATGTAATTAAAGTTAGTGCGAATTCCTATCACATACAAGGTAGTAAGCCTCAAGACCTATATTGATAAAACGTTTTCTTGTTCTTCAGATATCGGTCGCCAACCGCGTATTTCATACTGAACAACTGCGATCTGTATTACATTACATTGACGTGTGTGTAATATTAGATACTCCGCTATCGAATATTATATATAATTCATTGTATCGAATCATTATTGTTAGTTTGGAAACTGGATAATAGTACAAAGAGCTTGGTATACATTCTTAATACATGATACGATATTGACGAGGACTTAAATTATAACAGACATTTTTATGATGATACTACGAATAGAAATAATATTTAAAAAAATCATGTTGCCTTTGAATCGGAAAAAAAGAAAACTGCGTGTTATAGAAACTTGTTTTTCCACGTCAAACATGAAAAAAAATTCTCCTAAATCTTATTTTATGCATTTAAGAGGATATAATTTCTTCCTCGGTGTTTATTTTGGTACCTATCTAAAACAATTTTACTTCAATAAATTGTATAGGTGGTTCATTATTTGAAATAACTTTTATTTTATAAAGCACCACTTGTCACATTATATTAAAACGTTTCCCTGGAGTTCGTATTTTTATTTTTTAATGTTACTATTCGCTTTTATACATTATATAATGTATTGTATATAATACATTGTGTATTAACGCTCCCGGTTCTTATTTTTAAAAATGTCCCTTTGTTCTTATTCACTCGTCTGCAATTTCGCCCAATGCTTTCTTTATTTAACTACAGCAAAACGCGGTGTACACAATGTACATTATATATTATACTTATCTGTTAATTTCGTCGAAACTCTATTTGTCGTTCGTCCCGTTTGAAAACCGATTTTAAAGGTAATCGACTTTTTGGTTTGTATGATATATATAAAATACTCCTACTGCAGATGGTTATCCCACGAGGATTTTATAAGTGATATATGTAAATATGTCGAAGGGTTTTATTGTACGAATTTCACTACTCCACCGTTTTAACTTTTAAATGTATGTGTCGGGTAACCTGTACGCTTTGTTTAAAACTAGTGAAAACGTTCACGGTAAATAATATTTGTAGAAATGTATAATGCTACGGCGTTATAATAACATCATCACATAAATAAATCAATCAATTTAGTAAAATAATATTTGTCTTACCTTATAATATGCACTTGCGTCTAATATAGGAAACTCCTGAGACATCATAATATATTATTTATACTACAATAAAATGTTTGAAATATTTGTATAACTTAATTTATTATAAATGTACAATTATTATAACGTTCCCAAATAACCTTAGTTTTTTTCTTTACTGTGTACGCCTCTTATTGTGTATGCGGTCTATACGATTTTCGCCATTTCGGCAAATTTCATTAGGTCCGTTAACACGATATCGTACAAAATATGAAATATATTGATATATTAACGTATAATATAACCGTAATAGATAAAAACAACCTAGATCGTTTTGTCCTTATAGCGCTGCCCAGTCCGCCGATCGACGTCAAAGTGTCGGACGTGACGTCCACGTCGGTCAAGCTGAGCTGGTCGCACCCCAACCCGGACGACATACAGTACTACACGATATCACACAAACCCCGGTCGGCGTCTCAATCGCCAGGCGTCATCAGCGGTGTGGTGACCATGTACTACACGATACGTCCCCTCAGCCCTTACACCCAGTACGAGTTTACCATATCGGCCGTTAACGGGTTCGGTCACGGGCCTCCGTCTCCACCCATCGTGGCCACCACCGGCGAGACAGGTAACATAACGTTAAACAAAATATCCTGCCAAACCCCGCCAAAAACTAAAACTCAACCACTCATATTTTTTCAGAATATTATTATATTTTATTACTGTGCTGTCCCCCCGTTGTTGTTGTTCGTGACCTGAGAGATAAATTATAATAATTTAAGAGACAATTATTTTTTGTGGAAGGGTCGTTGTGGAGACCGAATTCGGGTGCTGGGTATTTCAGGGATTGTATAGTATAAATACCCACTGCTATTATATACGCAGAGTCTAAATAATAATAATACCTAGGTACTGACATTTTTTTTTTTTGTACCGCATTTCAATTATTGTTAGATTATTTTTGATAAAATTGTTTATATTATATCGTGTCAGTACGAAAACCTGGGCGGTAGTATAAAATATTGTATACTTATTATACATAGTTCGCCGCGGGCCATCGTCGTAATATGTAGTCACGTCACTGCAGCTGCTGACCGTCATTATAATAACATTATAATACTGGTGCCGGTCGAGTGTAAATTCTGTATAGCAAGATTAAATAATATCTCAGCTAAAAAGTCTCTACATATACCCAATAGTTTTTGGGGTGGATGGGTGGTATGGTTAGATGGACTGTCACGTTCGGAGGTGTGTGACGGAAATCCATTAGGATAATGGTTTTTCAATTACAACTATTGACGTTATCATTATTTACTTGTTTATTTTTTTTGTTTTTTTTTTTTTTTTGGTCAAATAACAGCTTGAACAAACTTGCGTTTTTTATTATTATCATTATTATTTTTTTGGACGGAAGACCCGTCTTTTATTGTTGTTTTAATGAGAACAACAACAACGGAAAAAAAGCACATATATACAGTCACACAGTGGTGGTGTATATATTTAGCTTATACAGTAAAAGTGGAAATTTCAAAACGGTTAATTTCCCGGTCTAATTAGAAAACTAATTAATGGTGCCAGAGGTCGAATGCCTTTATTCTTAAACTTTTCCCGCCAAAAAAAAATATATTCTTATTCTTTTTTTTTCCACTGTGAGCTTTTAATTAATTTTTGACCGACGACCGAGAGCCAACAAAACGTGTTATAAAAGACGGTAGTCTTGAATATAAACGCAACTCCCCCTTATCTCCATTCATAATAACTTCCCTTCTTAAAAAAATTATTGTTTTTATG
Organism: Macrosiphum rosae; assembly: GCA_016617965.1. Lineage (NCBI taxonomy): Eukaryota > Metazoa > Arthropoda > Insecta > Hemiptera > Aphididae > Macrosiphum > Macrosiphum rosae. The sequence goes on from WHPZ01590082.1 coordinate 5,440, forward strand.
TGTATTTCATGCTACATTTGAACATGTTTTTAACGGATAAAATTTCGTTAAAAAAATATATATTAATCTAAGTAAGTGCGCGAATATTTTGATGTTTAAATGTATACACTATTTTTTAATTTTTTTTTTTTTGATGTTTTGCACCTTTTGTGTTTTGATTGCACTTTTTTGACGTACGTAGATTTTGCACAGTATATACTATTTCCTACTTTAACGTGGAGATGATTAGTCTCAATCAAACTCACAGTAGTGATTAAGCATAGCACACGACTATAATACTAATATATACCTATTTCTTTTCTTCCTTCTGCCGTTTAGTACCTATATAGTATATATAAATATATATAGTGATTTTTATTTTGATGTGTATATATGCTGCCCAATTTTTTTTTTTTTTTTTTTTGAAGTGTGGTTTTTACACATTTTAAAAGTTTTACACGCCAATTGAAAGATGTTAGTTGAATTTTTCTTACCGTTGCAGAATACGTAGTTACGTTAAACACTTTTTTCTTATTGTTTTTTGTTTCGTTTTTAATTGACCTGATATTTGAATCAGGTATCTTAAACCAACAATTAATGAGAGGGTAAATTGATTCAGGTTTTTATATTTCATAATATTGTTACTATGTAAGCGTGTAACATTATGCTATGGTAATAATATAATATAGAAGTATTGACAACAAAAATACTTTTTTTTAGGTAAAAAACAGTTGTTGAATAATCACTATATACCACGATAATGATTAAAATAGTTAGGTAACTAAAAGAATCATATCGAAACACAACAAATAATTTACATATTATCCGAATATCATAAAAACTTGGTAAAATAATTTATTATATATATTTTTTGAAAAAATAAAAACTTTTAACCAAACACTCGAGATCGTATTTAAATTTTAATTAAACTTTTTAATCCAAACCTAAAATAATTATAAGATTCTGATGAAAAAAAAATATTTACGTTTTATCGTCGCCGTTTTAAACCCAATATTATCGATTCTTATTATATTCTGTATACGCTATCCTGTTATTGCTTTTCGGGGCGGTACGATGATTATAAATTAAACATACATAATATTATAATATTTACGTATACATGCACTATACAAGCTAGTGAGGTTTAGGTTTTACGTGTATAATGTTATACAGTGTTCAATCGGGCAAATAATTAACACTACACGGTGTAATAATATCTTTATGAAACATTTAGCTTTTATGATGAGAATGTCCCCGCAAACAGTATGGTAAATATAGCGTTGTACATAATATTATTATTATCATTAACTCTACCGTGCCCCGGTGCCCCATAATATTCGTTGTACAGATGACAACCCATTAGCTAATTACATTCTGACGTGTCTCGGCGTATACGTCGTAATAATATAATGTATGCCGGGAAAAAATAATGTATTATCATAAAGGAAGGGTTTATCAAATGAATATAAATCAAGGCTTTTATTATTATTTTCATTTCGTATACATTCGTTTGTACCTACGCGTATGCCACCAATCGAATATATAATAATAATAATAATAGTATTGCCATCAACAATTGACTGTTTTTATTTTCATTTCAAACGGACGTCCCCTGTCGTCGTCCACTCACTCACCCAACCGTATCTGCGTTCCTCACCGTAACAGCCATCGTTACACTAAAACTCACGGACCAGAACCTATTGATTTAGTTAATTCAATTACCGTCATCGTCATAATCATCGTCGTCGTAGTCGTCGTTGTTGGGTGGTGCAGTGTAGTTATGCGAGAAAAATATAGTTTTAATTTTTCATTCAATCCCCTTGCTGTCGTCGTTTCACTTCTCAACGCTTATATAATATATAGGTACGCGCATATACATCCAGCAGTATATGTCCCAGAACATTGTAAACTCACTTTTAATCATGCTGAATTTCTATTCAAATGGAATTTTTTTTTATAACTTGTATAACGTGTGCACATTTTTTTTAAATCACCCATTTGCGAAAATCAAACATTGTCTAATATAATAATCGAGTTAAAATTGATTATTACATTATCTAAATACCTTGTCGCAGTTCATTTATCAATAATATTTTTATGAAAAGATCTTTTTTTTTTTTTTTCAATATTTATTTGGATATATAAAATCTGTAATAAAAATTTACAATGAGCATATGAGCTGGAAAATAAAATACAATGAAAAGATCGAATAATAAAAATGAACATTTTTTTTCTGCAGATCTGAGTTTATACAAATAAGTTAAAAAATAAAACCAATTATTCATTTCCCATTTCAGGTGAATACAGTATATATGTATACTTTTTTTTGACGCGTGAATTTTCCTCTTTTCCTGCCACTATATATAGTAATTTCGGCATTGTGTGCTGCACACACGGCGGACAATGACGCCACCGAGGCATGGTTAGCCTCCTCCCCCCACTCACCACGCTCGTTGCCGCCCGTTTTCCAAAAACCGTTTTCCGTAATTAACCGAAATTACATGCATATGTCGATGATGTTTTCTCCCGTTCGTCCCCTTGCGGTCGGCGGCTTGTACGTGGTTATCATACAATGGCAACGCGCAGACAATAAAACCATATACCTATATATACGTATTATACGTATATGTTGTACGTGCTCGCGTTTTTCCCTAGATTACGAGTGCCATGGCGAACGTGTGCGCTCATCGATTCGAAAAATATTAACATTAAAAATATATAACGTAAAATCGAATTCGTGTGTTGTGTACGTGTATATTATATAATATATATATTGTACACCACGCCGCTGCAACAGCAGCTCGGCACTTCCCGAACCGCCCCCTCCGCGAATACTTCCTATGTAGACGTGAAAAATAAGAAACGTAGAATACACTGCGTCGAAAATTAAAGAAAGAAAAAACCTTTAGCAGGGGGTCTGGTATTATATGATGTCTTGAATAAAACTTACGTAATCTTCGGAATAGGATTTCTATGTTTACGTATTCTACATAATATTATATATGTTTAAAAGCATTGAAACCCATATGTTTTGACCCCGATGTATACTGTATATAATATTATATATTACACATTATAATAATGTTATTAAATATGATATGTTTTTTACTTTTTTTTGAAATTAGTTCCCACTTGATCACTGAAATCGATAAGATTTATTTCTAAGATACTAAATTATAATTTTTATTGGGTACGAAATTGTGTCGAATCCCGTGAACACGCTTATAAATAAATTATACAACGTGCAGTATATAGGGTACGTGTACCAGCTACTATATAATAATAAACGATCCAAGATTTCATTTTAGATTAATTTTTCTTCGGTCGCACCCCCGAAAAATGCACGTCAATAATATAAAACGTTTTTTAAATTAATAAAACTATACATACATTATGTTTATCGAATTATCAAAGTTTATAAGCATAACGTGAAATGATGGCAACCCCTTTATGCATATCTGATTTCAAAACTTAAGAGCACACACACACTATTCATACTATCGGCTGTGCCTTGGTGGAGTATTTTATTTTCAACTCGGCTGTATTATATATATACCCAAAGCGTATATTTCTCTCAATAATTATAATGTTCTTCTGTAATTTACTCGTTTAATACGGACGAGATTCTACGCGTTACTCTTCCGTCCACCGCTTAAAAATCGTAAATCTCTGTCGAAAACCTATACGGCGTATGACGCATGAAAAACTTATTCATATACACTTGAAGTTATCGTATTGTATTTTATAGTCATTATTGTTATTTACCTTTCTATTATGGTTTTGTTCGACATATAATTATAATTTATATTTACTTCCTACGTGAATGCATCTCTGATAATATATCGGACATGGATTCTAAAAACTAAACAAAGATCTTGTGTAGCGGCTGTAACTTATATGTGTATTGTTATTTTTTAATAATATTCTAAGGCCGACGGACAAAGGGCGCAAATTACTGTTTATCGTGATATCGAATTAAACTCGAAGCTTTTCAACCGACCGCGTTAGCACGATTTAATAACTTGTTTTACACGCATTTTCTTGACGAAGGCATTCAATTTAATCACCTCCAAGAATACTGCTGCTGCACACCTTTATTATATATTTTTCACAGTGTCGAAAAAAAAAATAATAACAGTTGAAGTGAGATGATGGTGGTGGTGGTTTCGGCTACCATAATATACAGTATACGGGGCCGCGTATAGCTTATATAATATATATAGCGACTAACGTTTTTATCCTCTGCGTGACCTCCATTTTAGAAAAAATAATATCACACAAGTCGACTTATTATTATTATTAAACGTATAATGAAAAGTTAAATTTTATGTATATTAAAATAATATAATAACAACGTTTAGTCCGCCGCCGGGTCGGAGCTTTCGACCACGAAAAGTAGCTGCAGTTTCTGTTGTTGCTGCGCTGTGGCGGCGGTGGTGGTGCTGTCTGACTGGTGCCAGGGGTAGTGCGGTTATACATTGTGTTATTATTATTACTATTTTTATTATATTCCTAGACACCTACCCACCACACCCGTGTAAAGCTAACCTCACGATTACGTAATGAATTTTTTTTAGCTCATTGTCTACAAAATCGCTGTTGTTATAATTACACCATTGTGTAAACGCTGTAAACATGGTATAAAATTAAAACTGTATATTAATTAAACGCGACGTGCGTACATTATATACTTATATACACATACATACAATATATATTGGCGTGTGTGTGTGTGTACGGTGTACCGGTGTTTGTATACAGGTGTCATGTATTATATTATATGATATTAGTTTGTATATAGACGACAAAACGGTGGTCGCGCATAGGATACGGCCGAGACTGGCGACAGGAAAAAAAAAGATAATAATAATAACACAGGCGTCAAATTATATCAACTAGGTACCTGCAGGAATGAAAAACTTCTGTTTCATTAGTGTAAAAGCTTTTGAAGAACGGCACTGCAGCGTATATACATGTATATAATATGTATATTGTATATATATACGCACGTATATACATAATAGTTATAGATATCTCATCATCGTAGACGTCCGGTTTTTATCGGGCTATTGAATACACTTATATTTTGAAAACGCTTTTCTATGATATGTTTATACACCGAGAGAGTTATACTGGACGTTTGGTCCGTATTTCAGCTCTTACAGGACACACGGCGCGTATGTACATTATTTATATATGCGCGTGGCGTGTTCCTGTGTGTATATGTATATTAGGTATGTACTGTTTTAACTCGCTCACTCTTATATTTCTGTTTTTTTTTTCTTCTAGCGGGCCTATCTGCTTTTGGTGAAGGTGCAAGTAAGTTAGATTTAATTTTTAACCAACCTTGTCGTTTATTATTCAATATATCATATCTATGACTTATATAATATGATTGCCTATGCCTTTTTAACTGCGAAATTAATTTTCTCGTTTTAGATGTGCTAATATATATAATATATAACGCATAACACGTATGCACTAACATTAATCGATTTATAAAAATTAGCTGCGAATATTTATAAGTATATTATTTAACAAACTTAATTTATAATTATTATATTCTCTATATTTCCGAATGCCATCAAACTTGGTTTAACAATGCTTAAATAATAATTCAATTTTCCTTGAAATTTCTAGAATTGATTAATTTCCTTTTACGGATATACAATTCCGTGAGTGGATAAAAGTTTTGTTCTCATTTCCAAAAACGATATGCATACCCATAATTTATTCTGATTATGCGTGCATATATATGAATATCATTTTTCGAATTAAAACTTAAATTAAATCTATAATAGGTGCTGTATAAAATAATAAACATTCAATTAGTCACATATTTTAAGTTTTTTTTCTCTAACTGAACTTTCCATTGTTAATTTTATACAAACTTCATTGTGCGAATAATGAAAATATTATTTTTTTTTCATTTACTGTTATGAAATTTTTAATATAAAACAATTTACTTTTCATATTTTTAATTTTTGTTGTATTTTAATGCCTAAAAAATATATCATTGTAATTCGTCCACAATTTAAAATTAAAATTATTATTAAAATAGTTTTGGTTGAAACATATTATAATTGTTATACTTTGAACTGTAATGTAGTCAAAACATAAAACATACACTATTTCATTGCAAAATATTTTTGATAAAACACTGAAATTAGTATAAAAGTTTAATCTTACTAAACCGATGATCAACTAACATTAATGTAGGTGTTTTTCCGTGCACAGTATATAATAATAAATAACAAAACTAATAACAAATAATAATTATTTTACAATACGTAATCAAATAGTTTTGAATAATTTAATCCCAACAAAATATTTTATATTTTAAAAAAAAAAAATATTATTATATCACCAGCTTACTTATACGTATATTATTAAATTATATGCATTTCCTATCTAACTTTATATCTTATCAAAATCTATATTATTTTTATTAAATGAGATTCTAATTATGACAGAATTATTTTATAAGACCGAACGATAAATAATAATTAATAATATACATATTATAACATTAAAAATATATTTACTAAATATTGCACTAATAAAATAAAAATAAATTATGTTTTCGGGCTCTGCCAACTTATGATGTGAATTGTAATTAAAGTATAATTTCTTTTAATTTTATTAATTTATTAATAATTAGCGATACAAATTCAAAAAAGCTGCTTTATAATTACAAATTTAAAAACTTTATACTTTCAATGTGTATCTAAATTGAAATAAACGTTTTTACTAATTTTTCGTTTAAACTGTTACTATCACACTTTGAAATCGTTTTAATCTAAACTTTTTCTTTGTAGTGGAAAAAAGCAATTTACTTTAGTTTGGAAACTAGTCATTATATACCCCAAATGCTTACAGCTAGCTCTCACTATTTGATCCAATCGAGAGAATTAAATATATTTTTGGAAGGAGATGATATTTATAAGGCGATAATTTAATTGTTTTAATTTTTATATTTCAAAGTTACACTTATTGATATTGTATATAACTATTATAATTTATATAATCAGAGTTGCTTTATTATGAAAATGTTTCACTACTATCCAGACAATATAGTATTGAATAATAAACAGTGTACTCGTAATATTTACAATATTCGTTGTTCTATAACTTTAGTTGTCACTTATTACTACGTATTACCTGATTATGGGAAATATACATGGTGTATCACAGTTGGAACTTTAGTACTGCGGGTTATTGTTATTTATATAGGTTGAAATTATTTACTCAATTTTACATGACTCAAAAAATCGTATAATTCATAAAATATAAATTATTAGAAATTTCACCATGACTCAAATTGAAAATAAATGGACAATAATGGAAAAATAATTTTCTTATTATTTAAATTGATAATGTTTTTATAATAAACCAAAGCATTTTGTCGCCATATCCCACGAAAGGTACGGAAACTCAACTAAAATTATATATGGCGTGTAACAAAGAACTGACAAATGTTATTAACTAACTATGTAATAACTTTTATTACGATCAATATTTCTTTACGTTTTGTATGAGTTATTATATAATGATACTCAATAATATTTTTTGAAGTTTTGATATAAAAAATTATTTCTTAATTTGTTGGTTAATTTTAAAATTAATAAATCTAATCGAGTAAGTGATTCCAAGAAAAAGTTCAAACACTTCTGTGGTACACTATAGTATTATGTAATATTACGTTTAGACATCACGGACATTTTGTTTATTTTTAGAGCCTGGATCCGCTCCACGGAATATTCAAGTACGTTTGCTCAGTTCAAGCACGATGGTCATACAATGGGAAGAACCCGAGACGCCAAATGGTCAAGTGATTGTGAGCACAATAATAATTGTAGTTTAGCTACCTAATAATGTTCAGCCTATATATAATATGTTGCACGAAGGACAGTAAGACTTCAACTCGTTTATAGAAATAACTAAAGGTTGTTTATAAGCACATAATTTGAGTACCTTTGAATAATTTGTTACCCTTAATATGAGTAGGTACTCACACAACCGTAGCCATTTTCTTAAGAAAAAAGCAAAGACAGAATCAAATCTAGACCAATTTTCTTGTTTTTTTTCAGAAAAACGTTACCCCATTTTGTAGGAAAATGATTCCCCCGATTTTCAAGTATTCCTTTATCTTAATTTAAACTACAGGTATCTCCAGGCTCCCAAAAATTAGATAATCATGAAGTTTGAAATGTTTTATTTCCAAACACTATTTTTTACTAGGTACGCGTATCTAAAATATTTAAAATTTAAAAATTATCATAGAAGAAAAATGCTGTTTACATTGTTAATGACTGACTAAAAGTATAAAATGTTCGCAAACGAGTTTCTCCCGGACAGCAAGTCCAATGATTCTCTATGTAGCTTTAAATGAGCAGTCGTTTATTATATTATAACTGAATTATTTTCGATTTGTCTTCAGCGGTATAAGGTGTACTACACTGTAAACCCGGACCAGCAGCTGTCGTCGTGGAATACTATGGTAGTTGACAACAATCAGTTGACCACCATCAACGAACTAACACCTCTATCAGTTTACACCATACGAGTGCAGGCGTTCACTAGCGTTGGACCCGGCCCTTTATCATCGCCGGTTCAGGTTAAAATGCAACAAGGAGGTAAATACAACCGCGGGTTTTTGCGTGTCTAAGGTCTGCGAATAAGACAACTAGAAATCTCTGACTATCATATAGATTTTTTGACCCATTTATAGAGAGGAGGGATCACTGGAAGAATTTAAACGACCCCAAATTCCGAAACACGATTAGATTTTTTTTTAATTTTAATTGAAGTCTTACGACTATTTTTGTTCCATATTATAAACATTAAAAACGTTAGCGCAGATCGGCTATTACTTACTTAGAGATACCTACAACACATACCTACTATGAAAATAAAATAGAAGAATGTTTTATAAGACATCTCATATGCTATTTTGAATTATTAATTTAACATAAAGTTACTGTCCGTATGAAAAAAAAAATCAAACATCTGTGCTATCAAAATGATTAACTGAAATGTAGAATGTTTTTTGTGATTATCTTCGTGATATCACCAATGTAGCTAAATTGCCTATTCAAGACGCCGTGTGATCGTAATTTTATTACGTATATCGTAATAAAATCGTATAGAAAATACTTACATCATACAGTATTGAAAAAAAATGTTTAGTGTCAACGCAAGAAGCCCAAAAAGTGAATAGTGTCAAAAACGTACATTCGAGTATATAGGTACCCGAGTTGGCTTTTATTGGATTACTAAATTTTTTTTGTATATTTGAAAAAGGATTTATACATCTATGTGTACAATTTTTTACCTACAGTATATACACAAATAAAGGTGTGTTTTTATAATATATTGATGAATTTTTCAATATACCACCAACTCTCTAATGTTATAAGTATATTTACACTATTTGGTAATATATCATAAAATTATCGTGAATTTGATAATTCTACAACTTCTTTATACCAGCTACTGCATAATTTTCCATCTTTTGTTTTTAACTATTATCGTGTTTCTCCAAATCTCGTTGTTTCGTTGTTCTCACCACCTCTGTTTGAATTTCCGTTTGCACTCATTAATATAAAAATACAATTTTAGTGCCCAGTCAACCAAGAGACCTGCGAGTGAACGAAATCGGTGAAACGTCTATTGGACTCCAATGGGCTAAACCCAATCAAGTCGGCGAACAAATTCTCAGCTATGAACTCTACTGGAACGATACATACGCCAAGGTTGATACAACAATAATAACATATATATTTATTTATTCTAGTTACAACTTTTTAATTAACTCCTTCACTAACTTTTTTAATTACAAGTAAATTCATGATTTCAACCATTTTTTCTTTGTGACATTTTATAATACCTAAACATATTTTAACAACAGTCATCGATATACCTGCCGTTAACGATTTTAAATTTGATTATCAAACAACTGACAACGCAGTCGTTGATCCATATACAGTTTCCGCAATCAGACGTTTGCGTCTACGACTTCAAACGCTAATTTTTCACATCATAAAACTGATTTTAATTCAACTACATTCTATAGTTTCGAACTCGATCAATCGTTAATATAATTTTGTATAGGTTTGGAATATTAGTATTTATAAACAAAAATACGATAATACCGTGCCTTGAATTATTATAAACGTAATGTAAACAATAATAATATAACGTTTCGGAACGGGATAAAATAAAAATTTTAACGGCCTCTTGTACTTGCTACAGGAAAAGCATCATCGACGCATACCGGTATCGGAGAACTACTCGTTGACCGGACTATATCCGAACACGCTATACTACGTGTGGCTGGCGGCGAAATCGCAACGCGGCGAAGGGGCACCGACACCGCCGATCCAGGTCCGGACCAAACAATACGGTAAGTGAGTGGCGTGTCGCCGACGCAAACACGCGTCTCAGAGTCTTCTACTCGGCCGGCTATTATACGCGTATATCGTGTGGAAAGCATTGCAGGTAGGAGGAAACGCGACCGGCATCATAATAATAATAATTTAATATAGAGTGCACACCACGACGCACCGGAAGAAAGCGACACATGCACGAGTGTTTGTTTACCGATCGCGCCGAGCTGCTTCCCGGCTGAACACTGGGAGGACGTGTGTGAGGTGTGAGAACGCGAAATCAAATTACGCATAGTTAATGAATAAAATTGTATAAACAATATAGTATGCGGGATGGTTTTTTTTTTTTTTTAACTGGCCACACCACAACCCCGCGGCACTAAGCAACAATGACGTATTTATGACTATCAGCGACGGGTGGAGGGAGCCTTAGTTTTATTTTTGTACATTTACAATCTCAGAGAAGCCCGCGAGCAAAGTGAATAGGTAAATTTAATTTAATTTTTCTGAACAATAAGCACTCGAGGTTTTTATAAGACTATACGATGGGTCAATCTAAACTCTATTTAAATGCGTATAAACAATAAACTATATATTTGGTGTGCTACTATAGGTTAGGTTAGCTACGATACGTTTCACATTTAAATACGCATCAATAGCTTCAGAAAAAACATTCTGCTGTACTTCAGAAAACCTTCGATATACTATTTACTATGTATGTAATTATAATGTAGAGAGTATCTAAGTCGTTGGCGTTGTACAGAGTGTATTTGGGACGTATGCCGTACGTATTAGAATTTCATTTCAGTGCAACGTTTTCAAATCCTCTGTGTACACCCTATGTACAAAATAAATACATTTTAAGTACTAGGGATACAATAATAACAAGTATCTTAAAAAAAAAAAAAATACTTCGCATAATATAATAATATACCTATACACTTGGATGTATAATACAAGTACGCTATTTTATACATATATTTTTTATATCAACATTATATACATGTATATGTTGCATTAGTTTATGCGAGATGGTGATTGGGCGTGTTGGCAGTATTTTATAATAATAATATAATTTAATGCCTGATACGCGTGTGTGTACACAGAGTCGGACGCAGCTCGGTGTTTTAATGACGTTAGAATATGCACTAGCACACATACTTCGATATTATATATATATAGATTTGTTATACACGTTGGTTTTTATATATATATATATAAATCGTAATGTTACTTTTGTTTGAATCGGAGCGTAGTACCACCTACCTACCATCCCGTACGGGTTTTATCCGCGCGCGCCATCCAACACAAAAAAAAACAAAAACAAAAATACAATTGATCGTGTACTCAACGACAACGAAGGGATTTACATCGATGATGTTTGTCGTCTTTTATTATTATTTTGTTTTGTTTTCATCCTATACCTACGAATATAATACGGTCTCGTGGTGGTAATATTATTTTTCGTTTTCGTCGTTATTATTATTATTTGTATTTTTTTTTCTTTTGTTTTTTGTTTTGTTATTTCTTCACCACGACTTTTTGTGTGTTTTTCCCCCGATCCCGTGGTGTACTGCTACTGCTTCACACCGTCACAGTGCCCGAAGCGCCACCGCAGAATGTGACCGCCGAGGCCGTTAGCCCCACGTCGATTCAGGTCCAGTGGCAGCCTCCGATGTCCGACCGGAGCAACGGCCAGATAATCTACTACAAGGTGATGGCCGCGGAGAGCGGTATGTCTGACTCGGAAGCCGATTCGTTCCGGGTGGAGAACGTCACTGCGTACACGCTGGAAGGCCTGAGACGGTGGACCGAGTACAAGATTTGGGTGCTGGCGGGCACGTCCGTCGGCGACGGTCCGTCCTCTTTCCCGTTAACGGTTCGCACCCGCGAAGACGGTAAGCATATTCTCACACCAAACACGCAACAGTCGCTATATAACCTCCATTTGTACACACACACACACACACAAATAATACGATGACAATCGTGACACACACATACACAAATACAAGTTAACGAGGCCAAATTATAAATTTATGACCTAATAAAATATAATATTAAGCATATCATTTCTGCTCGGGGGGACCAATATATCACATATTATTTTTCTCGCTGCAATAATATTATTATATGATACATATTTTGTTTCGTCTTCGCCATGCGTTTAGGTGTAGGGAGGTCGTGCTTTTTTTTCTTCTTCGCCAATGGTATATTATTTTAGCAATGTATTACCCCGCAGTGCTATGTTTAAAAAAATGTCCGTCCAAAAAAAAAAAACTGGAAATTGCATTCGCAAACACTGCTTCTATAATTTATTTATCAGCAGTCGTGTAATAAAAAAATGAAACAATTTTTATAAAATATACGTCCACAATTCCACATTGTTATTTTCTATGATAGATTTAATGATGGGCTATTTTCACATAAAATATCCAAAATAATATACATGAAAAGAAAAACTTGAATTATTGCGAAAATTAGACACTCGTCTGAGAATGAAGGTTAATCAAACAAAGACAAAAAATAATTTTAAAAACATTGAAATACGAAGATTTAATTTTCAAAATATTTTTTTTTTTTTATTAACTATTAAAAATGTAAAAAAATTAAAGTTGAAATATATTTTTTTTTCACCCAGAACATTACAGTTGTCATTGATAAAATATAAACCATTCCCCCTCCACTTCGTTGAACATGGCGCTGCTATTATACCACTCATATCGCATATTTTAGCAATAACTGTTAATTTGCATATATAATATTTAACGTGTATTTGCCGATGTATTATCGTATTAAATTACGACAATCATGGTGGTGACGGCCGCGGATATGGATACGGATTAATATAGTACGGGTGGTTGTTTATCTCTTCGTTTTACGCGTTGAGTTTTTTCTTTCTTCTCACTCTTTCTTTCGCACCACACTGTATCCGCTGTTCTTGTTTTTTTTTAATTTTTTGGGCGCACAGTGATACAGCACAATAGGTATATATAATTATTAATATACGAGCACAGTAGAGTATTTGAAATAAAATTAATTTTTGTTTTTAAAACAACGCACCACTACACCACGATGTTCTGGCCCATGACAATCATATCGTATCGCGATCACCCTGCACTATGTATAATATCCACTCGAGTTGATCGATTCCTCATTATTACGTTATCATAATATTTGTTGTTCGCGCGCAATCGTCGATAGCAAAAATCTAATAGGTCGGAGCGCAATCTTTAAGCAATACCTAACATACTTTTGTAGTATCTATATATCTATATATCGACCATTGTTGTACGCGTCTTACACACTAATACCGAATGACTTTACTTCAGGTCTAATGCTCTAGAAATAAAAGCTATACCTAACTATAGACTATATATAGAAATGAAAATACCCCGACCCGTGAGTGACGGCGAATATGATTTTGGTCCTCGCTGCTTAAGGTCCGCTCGTATCGTTCTAATCATCTGCGAGGAACGTTTCCTGAAATGTCAATCGCGTTTTATTCTCATCGGACAATTAATGTGACAAGAATTCATGACGGGGATTTTGTGACGTCTTTCAAAATATCGCCGCGGTCATCCTTGCCGGCAGGTACCTATTAGTTCTGTTTTAATCGGGCCCTGAAGATAGGTTTAGGCAGTGAAGATTGTACGTATGAATTACGTCTTCGTCTTCGCCAATGTAGTACCATACATATATTATTATCATTACACATTATAGTGTTCGGTCAACAATCTATAAACTCTGATGGAGTAATTAATTAGATACGTAACTCACGACACAATTAATACTTATGACTAGTATAACTGTGGACTACGGTATATTATGTACATGGTATACGATGATAATATACTGTTGAATATCATGTGAGCATAATATATTCGTCGAATTCCGATTCGGGCAAATTAATTGTTATTGTATCGTCGATATAATTATATATAATGCCAGCTCTATAATAATGTGCGCGTATATAGATATAACAACAACAATAATATGCGTCGATACATGGTTATGGGTCAGAACTTGAATTTCGAGCACCACTATAATATTATATAACATTAAGTTGCACCTAGAATACACGGCTTTAAGTTAATATAATGCACATCGCTTGGATAATCACACATACTGTACACATAATAATATATATTATTGTAATGTAAACCAATTTATCAATAAAATATGTATATATTATATCTATACAGTGAAGTAGTAGAGATTTTTTTATTTGTGGTTATAAGATTAATTATGGGGATAAACCTAGACAATGTAGGTACAAATTACCAAGAAGCTGTCATCATATCTTATATCAAAACTAAATTGTTTATAATAATAATATGACGTTTATTGTTGTAGCTGTTATGTTATTTTTTATTTTAGTCAAATAGTGAGTAAAACGTAAAGTTAATTGGACGTTTTTAAATCAATCACTTCTGATTTTGTTATAAAATTCAAAATGTGTATATAAACACATAATTTTAAGGATTTTTTTTAATGGCAATCGGGGTGGAGTGGTGGATGTTATCCCGCATTGATTACTTCAGTACTTCACTGTATATATAATATATTTTGTAAAATATCACTTTATATAATATATACACTGTATATTACGTATATACAAGAATTGTTCGATGACATGCGTGCGTGCAATTGTTTATCGCACTCGATCCAAACATACTATCCGTAGGTACGTAATAAATATATCTGCTGTGTTTCTTTTTCACATTTTTTTCTCGTCTCTCTTTTATTATATTTATATAATACATATACCCTAGCTCTATTCCGTCTCCCGGACAGAAGTCTTTTCCCAAATAATATATATTTATATATATATTATTATTATATTTTTTTTTTGGTAACGCTGCACACATTTTGTATTTTGGCAGCTCGACAATTTTTTTACGCACATCATTTTTACACACACGTATTTATATAATATATAATACGACTGCGTATTTATATTTTTTTTTGTTTTTTGTATTTTTGACACTAAAAGTATTTTTATTGTATCTTTTTGGTACGATTTCGCACTATTTTTTATGCGAAACCGTCGTGTCTGTCTCCCCGTGGTGATCTGGTCGTCCAGAAATGAATAGTGAGTACACAAATATCAACGCAACCAAAACGTAGTAGTGGACGAAAATAATAAGGTTTTTAATTTTTTTTGTTCTCACCCCGTAGCAGTGATCGTCCGTTGGTTAGCTCGGCGATACATTTAATATTTTTGGATTTTTTTCCTTTTACTTATATTTTTTAACAGTACTTAACCAGAGTAATCCTTGATATTTTTTTGGTAGATTTTGATTTTTGATGAATATAACAATCCTTAAATTTATTTTTTTATTTTTGTGTTATCCTAATCATTTAATTTTATTGGTTTTTTTTTTTTTTAATAGAGTAACCCCGATTTATTTATCTTTTATTCACCTTCCAAATTTTGATTTTTGTTTGAAATGATCTAATTGTTTGTTACTTTTTTATATTACCTATATTATAATATATAATATTCACTCCGATAACGTTATTTTTTCTCGCAACTAAAACGCGATGGACGTTATCGGAGTGACGCAAGTCAAATGGATGTAAAAAAAAAAGGAATTGATCATGTTCTAATCCTTTTACCATTTTGCTTGTTTGCACAACGTTCCGTAAAACATTCTAAAATATTAAACATATCTAACTCGCCATGTATGTGTATCGGTATATAACAGTGCCAGGACCTCCTACCGACGTCAAAGTACTGCCCGTCAACTCGACGACGATACACGTGCAGTGGCGACCGCCCACCGAAGAGGACCGTCACGGAATAATCAGAGGCTATCACATACACGTCCAAGAAGCCAAGCCCGAGGTAAGCGTGCGTTGTCGCTGGATGGATATAAACCGATATCGATCATCATTTCGCAATTATTATTGTTTACCTAATCCGCTTCGTTTTTCTTTGACCACAGGGCAATGCACTGCTCAACGAGCCGTTGAGATTTGACGTTACGGACGCACTAGAGAGCAACGTCACCGGCCTGCAACCGGATACCCTGTACGCGATCCAGGTGGCTGCCATCACTCGAAAGGGCGACGGCGACCGCAGTTATCCTGCCAAAATCAAAACGCCCGGCGGCGTACCTGTTCGGCCCGTCGTGAACCTCAAGTACTAATATTTTCGACAGTCCCCGACTAAATAAATGCAATAATTCACAAATATTATATTTTATGTTCATATACGCGTGCGACGGAAACAAATGCGATATTTTGCTCTAAAAAATTATACCACGATGTCTTGCAGGGTTTTGGAACGAGAACCAAAAGTCAACATCGAACTGGAATGGACCAGGCCGACGAACACGTACGGCGAACTGTTGGGATACAAATTGCGTTACGGGATCAGGGGACAGGAAATGTTCGAGATCATGATGACTGAGAACAAGCGGCGCATCACCGATTTAGGTATATATCCTAACGTGGCGTTTTGATCGGTCGACCTATAGTTTGCTATTGATTGTTCGTTAGTGGATACTAATCTAATTTTGTTTTTCAGAACGTGGCGTTGAGTACGAATTTCACATATCTGGTCAAAACCAAGTGGGCTTTGGCCAAGAAGCCACAGAGTACTTCAACACTCCCGAAGGCCCACCGACTGGTCCGCCGATAAACGTGTCGTACGAATTTCAAACACCCGACGTGGTCTGTGTCGTGTGGGACGAGCCGTCTCGCGAACATCGCAACGGACAGATTATCCGCTACGACGTACAGTTTCACAAAAAAATTGATCAGTCTACCATCACACATAGAAATACCACACTGAAAAAGGTATGAAGAGTGTAAACATTTAATAAATGAAATCTGATACTAGCAATTAGTTAGCAGTTAGCGTGTCTTGATGAGTGACTTGTGAGGATCTGCTTTCCCCTTCCCAAAGAATAACCTAGTAAAATTATCATTTTTAACATAATTATCTCTAAATTATTTTTTTGTGTACATTAAACATTTATTGACAAATTCAAAGTGTAAAAATTAAACTTTACATTAGTTGTTAAATTTTTAAACAAAAACATAAGTTACTTTGAAATTTATATTTACCCAAGAAAAGTTATTTGATTTTTAATTATAATTAACATATGTAATGTATAAACTACAACTTACAACTATTAAGCTGCTATAATAGATAATAATATGTCATTGTTACATGTTATAAATTAATAGTATAAAATTAATATTTTTAAATTTTTAAAAATATTAAAAATATAGTTTTTATATTTTTAATATTATTTGTAAATATCAAATTCCAATAATAATAACATCAAATAAGTATTTAAAATTTAATAAATATGAATAAGAATTCAGTTAAATTAGTGTGTGTCTGTGTAACTATGATAAATTATATGCGTGTAATGTAAAATTATATCAGCCAAGTGCCACCTCCTATGTGTGCCTTAAATATTTGTTATAATATTAGCAGATTTAACTGTATTAATATATTTTGTTTTTGTCTTAGGCGGTATTTTCTGGTCTAGAAGAAGCCACAGAATATGTTGTCACCGTTAGAGCAGTGACTGCTGAAGGTGAAGGGCCGTGGAGTCCACGTATGACCATAAACACTACTAGAGAAATGGTTCGTGCTCCCATGGGTGTTAAGGCTGTAGCAACATCAGATCAAAGTATACAAGTGTGGTGGGAAGCTGTCCCAGTGCGAGTAAAAATCAACGGTTATCGTATTTACTATACGATGACAGCAGTTGAAGATCTTAACCAATGGAATGTAAAAGATGTTCCAGCCACCGAATCCACAGATCTTGCTAATCTTGAAAAAATGGCACAGTATGCTATAGCAGTGGCAGCTCGCATCGATAATGTAAATAATATAGTATCTATTTATTTCAATTGCCTCTTTTTTTATTTTTTATAATTTACCATATTAATTGACACTTGTTGATTTACAGGGTTTTGGAAGATTGTCTGAGAAAATCACAGTCATTGTAAAACCAGACGAGGTCCCATTAAACTTGCGTGCATCAGATGTAAGCACCCACAGCATGACTTTATCATGGACTCCGCCTATAAAATTAAATCCAATCGGGTACAAGATCTCATTTAATGCAGTTAAAGAATTTAGAGATTCACAGGGCGTAACCCAGTTGCAAATGGTACCAACTCGAATAATAGAATTGGACAAATATGTTTTGAGCCATACAATCGATGAATTATCGCCATTTATTAGCTATGCTGTAAATGTTAGCGCTGTACCATCTGACCGTAGCTATAGACCCCCTTCAAGAATTACCGTTACCACTCAAATGGCCGCTCCACAACCAATGGTCAAACCTGATTTTTTCGGCGTTGTAAACATGCAGAAAATACACGTGAGTAAAATTGTTTAATTATAATAAATACACATTTATAAACTTTGTTTTATGTTGTATGTTAGGTTATATTACCTCAAGCATCAGAAGAATATGGTCCGATTTGTCATTATTACGTAGTAGTTGTTCCAGAAAGTCCAGACACTGCGCTTATGAATCCAGATGAGTTTTTAAATCAAAAAGTAAACATTACTAATACAAATTTGGTAATTTATATGTTAACAGGTTATTTAATATATTTGTTTTAAATTTTAGCTTGTTGAAATTTCCCAACAAGAGATATTAGCTGAGGGTGAGCCGTACATCGCAGCTAAATTCCCTCACAGAACCATACCTTGGACATTTTACCTAGGCAATGGTGAGACATACGATGGATTCCTCAACCGAAAACTAGACCAAAATGTGAAGTACAGAATATTTGTTCGAGCATTCGTTGACACCCCCCAAAAAGTAAATAATAATAATTTAAATGGCAATATTACACTAAGGTTGTAGTGTTATAACATAAATTACGTTGGTTTGGCTCATGACTTGCTACCTGGTACATATTTCTTATTTTTTATAAATGCAAAAATAATAGTTTATTACTATCAAAAATGTTAAAAGATTGTAAAAGCTTAACTTAAATGATCTAAATGTCCCGGAACAGATATCAGTACTAAGCGGTACTTGATGGCCAAAAATTCTTAATAAAAAAAAAAAACTGTTAAAATTACTTACAATTTACAAACATCAAAAAATATCTCAAAAATGTTCTATAAATGTAAAAAAGTTACTATAAATTCATGTTTTTAAATATAGATAAATAAATAATAATATTGAAGGTTTAGGCAAAATTATGTTAGGGTTATCCTTTTTTTAATATTTAATTTTAACAAAAAAATACATTTGACTAAAAACAAACAAAATTACAAAAAATATCTAGAACACAAAGAGGTAAAATGCAATTTTAAATTTTAATAATTGAATTTTGTGTAACATTATATTTCAAATTTATATAAAGGTAATCATTGATTTATACATTTGCTTAATTCTTTGAAGCTGTTTATTCAAAATCTTATTTGACATAAAATGTTTCTTATCAAATACAAACTCAAATACAAAAATTAACATTATTATTGATTTTGGGTCTCCAAATAGAAAAAAAAAACTTTGGGCTCGGCGATCGCCATGTAGCGGGGAGAGCCTGACTAACACTGCAATAATATATAATTTAATTTAACCTCAAATTTATTTCTTAGCATTTATACACATCTAGTCCATTCTCTGAGCCTATATCGTTGGAAATGCGTGAGGTTGGCCCTGAAGAAGTACCCAAGCGACCTGAATTAAGAGATATGAACCTTCCTAGCAACACGGGCTCTAGTGGAACAACAAATGATCATGTGAGTGTCAGAAGCAGCGCCACTCCACCTGGATTGTTATGGCTGGTTGGACCTGTAATCGCTGCAATATTGCTGACTGCTGCATTAATATTATTGTTTGTGGTTAAGAAGTAAGTTTGATTGGTTTGTTAAATACATTAGGGAGCTCTGTTCAATGCTCATTGCGTTTGCTCAACCAACACTTTTAATACATAACCGTCAATTATTTCTTTATTTTTAGTTGCCATAACATTGATGTTTACTGAATTATAAAAATATTAATACTTTTGTATATAATAGAGATATACATTGAGTATTTATTTTAAGATCTCCAATCATAGTATTATTTAATAAAAATATTAGATTAAATATTTCATTAAATTTACTTGATATATATTAACAGACACAACCTTTAAACTCGTTCTAACATTTAGAACAGTACTATAGTTTTTAACAATAATGCCCGTATATGCATAGTCCTAATGAATGGTGTTAGGAAATAATTCCTCTCAGATTTCCACATGCAGTCTATAATTTAATAGTCTATTGTTCAAAATTGTCTACATAGAGTTGTTGCCTCCATGACAAAATTTTACACCTAATACAACAACTTTATTTATTTTACTATTACACTTTATATAGGTATCTTATTGTTTCTTATGTGGTACATAAAGTGACACTGACTGCACATACTAAAATTATAGTTAATAATTAACTATATAATACACTAGTAATAAATTAACTTTCGCTATCTAGTATCCACAGTCAACATTTTACTCATAAACATACTGTCAATTAGACCTTGTGGATTAGGCATCCAGTCCATATTGTTATGTTTTGTAATTTTGTATTGAATTTTATTTTGAGTAATTATTGTGTCATGTCTTGTGTAGTTATGTTAATACTAGAAATCAGTTTTATAATGGATGACGTAGTTACAGTGTCAAACCCTATGTATATAATTAATTAGAATATTATTCATTTTTAATTTTGTAATTAATCACAGTGTTTGATAGTATCTTTTACATTTTTGTATTTATATTCAATATTATGTAGTCTTGAATTATAAAGCAATTCAATTAATTACTTTAAAATTGCATTGAGAAACTTCAAATTATAATGCTCTATTATACATACTACATAAAATAAAACAAAAATGTTATGTTAGTTTTAATTTAAAACCTAAAAAACATTCCATATTAGGGTTTCTTGCCTGTTGACTATTTAATAAAAAAAAAACAATTTACATACATTTGATATATATAACTGTGAATTTTCTATTTAATGCACAATTTGTGTATGTTGATTTTTTTGTTTAAAAAATTCTAATACACATATAAGGCTCATGTTATATTAAACTATACCTAGTAATATAATTATTATTTAAAAATGTTTGAGCTATTTTGTTTGTTTAATATTGAACATTTTAAACAAATGTTTTCCAAGGGCTACTTTTACGCGAATTGCTCGATATTTTTTCTTAAAAAAATTCTATAAATATCTGATATAGTGTGATGTAGACCATTGGCGGAAATTCGCCCAAATTTGTGGAGGGAGGAGGGGGTTATACTTACAATAGTAATGTGAGCCTATAACTCCTTCGAACTACCCCCCCCCCCGTTTTGACTATAGACTGTGTAACCTTAGATGAAAATCGCTTTTTCTTTAATTCAATATCCCCCCTCCCGACTATCTATATCTTCTACCGTGGTGTACTAAATTGCGCTCGTGTTTGTTTTTCTTTTCACAGGCGCCGCCGGCCGAGCAAATACGGCGAGACATCGGGTGTGACGAAACCGCTGATTGGCAACTCGCACCCGAACAACGACCCGGTGGAATTACGCCGGTTGCAGTTCCAAACGCCGGCGATGGTGTCGCACCCGCCGGTGCCCATCAACTACCTGGCGCAGCACATCGACCTCCTGAAGGCCAACGACAACTTCAAGTTCTCGCAGGAGTACGAGTCGATCGAGCCGGGCCAGCAGTTCACGTGGGACCACTCGAACATGGACGTCAACAAGCCGAAGAACCGGTACGCGAACGTGATCGCGTACGACCACTCGCGGGTGGTGCTGCAGCCGCTCTCCGACGGCTCGCCGGGCAGCGACTACATAAACGCCAACTACTGCGACGGTTACCGGAAGCACAACGCTTACGTGGCCACGCAGGGCCCGCTGCAGGAGACGGCCGGTGACTTTTGGCGCATGTGCTGGGAGGTGCGCACGTCCACCATCGTCATGATGACCAAGCTGGAGGAGCGCACCCGGGTCAAGTGCGACCAGTACTGGCCGGCGCGTGGCTCGCAGGCGTACGGGCCAATCACGGTCGCGTTGATCAGCGTCCAGGAGCTGGCCACGTACGTGGTCCGGTCGTTCCACCTGACCCGATCCGGCGACGCGGAGACGCGCGAGGTGAAGCAGCTGCAATTCGGCGCGTGGCCCGACCACGGCGTGCCCGACCACCCGGCACCGCTGCTGCAGTTCATGAAGCGCGTGCGGGCCGTCAACCTGGTCGAGTCCGGCCCGGTGGTGGTACACTGCAGCGCGGGCGTGGGCCGCACCGGCTGTTTCATCGTCATCGACGCCATGCTGGAACGGGCCAAGAACGAGCACAGCGTCGACATTTACGCTCACGTCACGTGCCTCAGGGCCCAGCGCAACTACATGGTCCAGGTATATGCGGATCATTATTGTCTGTCGGATTATTGGTTGGTGGGGGTAGTGTAGGGTAGGTAGGACTTGGCGCACGCCAAAGTATTTTTGTTCGTCACGTTTTTCGCTGGCCTCCTTTGATGCTCTTCGGCTAACTTTATTATTTACTATTTAGTTACAGTCTATCAACGTGTTTCGTAAAATCTTACTGCTGATCAATGTTACGCGTATAAGTATGCTATACTTTTTGGTCAGGTGGCACTGCTTGGAGCCTTCCTATTAATGTTACTATTTTTATGTCAAATGTTCTTATGTCACCACACTTACTCATTATACCTTGTTTTGTATAGATCGTAAATATACTTTTTTTAAATAAAAAAGTATGCTATTAGTATGAAAATAAAAAAAAAAACACTGTTGCTAATAATTTAAAAATAAATACTTGATGTGGTTTTTAAACGAAATAAACAATAATAAATAATTAACTACATTTCAACAATAATTATATTATTAGAGTATAACTTGGAAAGTTTAAATAATTTAATAAGAGTTAATCAATGCTCAGTGTTTGAAAAATATGGTCAGATAGATAAACATTGCGTATCTGTATTGACGTCAAAACATTTTTATAAATTATTTTATCGGTATTACATGTTATTTTACATAAAAGGGTTTTTCACAAATCTTTTGATATTTTTTCCGATAGACTGCATGGTTGAACATAAGCTGTTCCTCGCATTAGTGTTTGTTATTTTACAAAAATGGTGGTTCTGACATAAATGGAGTTTATGTAAGACTTAGGTTGTCTAGATGACATTTAACGCGCGGAGAACGTCTTTCCCTTCATTCATTTATATATAGACATTGGTTATCAATTGAGTTTTTATCTTATTTATTTTTCTCCCGACAGACCGAAGAACAATATATATTCATACACGACGCTCTCTTGGAAGCCGTTACGTGCGGCGAAACAGAAGTGTCCGTACGCAACTTACCCATGCACATCCAACAGTTGTCCCAGATGGACGTTGGAACGACCGTCACTGGAATGGAACTCGAATTCAAGGTAATAACACTATTCAATTTTGGAACATAAGCTGAAATGCGTACATTTTGTGAGGGGGGGCACAGAGAAGGAACCTGGACGATGCATATTAGTTTGTTTGTGTATGTCTTTTTCTGTCTTACTGTTTAGACTTTTGGGAGTTCAATAATGTTTTAAAAAATTGAAAAGAGCAATAATCATAATATTATGTCTGTTTCAGAAATTAACGTTGGTCAAAAGCGAATTCTGCCGATTCGTCAGCGCCAGTCTGCCCGTGAACAAGCCGAAAAACCGTTTAGTGCACTTGTTGCCGTATGAGAACACCCGGGTGTGTCTGAGTGGTGGATC
Organism: Macrosiphum rosae; assembly: GCA_016617965.1. Taxonomy (NCBI): domain Eukaryota; kingdom Metazoa; phylum Arthropoda; class Insecta; order Hemiptera; family Aphididae; genus Macrosiphum; species Macrosiphum rosae. The sequence goes on from WHPZ01590082.1 coordinate 29,572, forward strand.
GTCAAGGGGCATGGAAGGATCGGACTATATAAACGCCAACTTCATAGACGGATATCGGCAGCGTGGGGCTTACGTCGCGACCCAGGGACCGCTGCAGATCACCACCGACGACTTTTGGCGTATGCTTTGGGAACATAACTCCACCATCGTGGTCATGCTCACCAAACTGCACGAGTTGGGAAGGGTGAGACGACCGCATATATAGTTATAATAATGGATGTAACCGTTTTGATATATCGCTGTTAATTGACTGCAGGCCAGCGGAAGTGAGGGAGTCAACGGTACCATTTTTCCCCGGCCCCATTTTAGGATAGTTTTTAGTGGCCTCCTAAAACATTCCCTATGAACTTATAATATTTTAAAGATATTTTAACGTTTATCAGATAATATTTTATATGATTAAGATTACTCTGTGTTACCCGCATTGGAACCTATCATCTCTAAAATAAGTTTCTTTATTAAATATGATGGGGCCCATATTCATTTTCTACATTTTATCCCATTGTACTTTTGTAAATCTGTGACCAAGCTCATGTCAGGTCGAATTTCCGAAAAATCATTGTGTATGTAATAATATTCTCAATAGGAAATTCTAAATAACGGAAATAAATAATTTTAAATAATAAATGTAGGTATCTAAAATACACCAGATACCAATTTATGGTGCAAAAAATAATTTTTTATTGCTGGATTACAATTTGTATTGTGCAACTATCCTCCGTACTTATGTCTTAATATTAGAAAATCGGTAATAATTCGTTTTTTACATTTTCCTCAAAAAATTCTAAATGAAGTACCAAGACAATATAATGTTATTTTTAATGAATGCACTAATCTATCGATCGCACAAATTAACCTTACCTACACTTCTTTCCACGTTTTAAAATTTTAAACTTAAACATCAGTGCAGCGCTTAAAACTAATACATTTAATTTCATGACGACAGCTGTTTCTGCAGTTCTTGGTACATAAAATGTTTATGCGAACATTGCGAAACGTTGAACGCAAAGTTTAAATATCGTTATACCGATGACTGTAAATGTTCAGCTTTTTTTGTTGTACGACAGTTTTACATTTAAATGTGTCAGATATTTGTGAATTGTGATCCACCCTGTACAAGTATAGTTTCCGCGGGTATGGGGAAGTGGTTGGAGTTCACCTCTTGCTTAGAATCTCGAGTGTTTATACAAATAGTTGCCACGCAGTCAAATCATCGTAAAATAATTTATTTTTGAATGATTTACAGGAGAAATGCTACCAGTACTGGCCATCAGAACGGTCCGTCCGGTACGACACGTTCGTCGTCGAACCCATAACCGAATACAACATGCCGCAGTACATACTCAGGGAGTTCAAGGTAACCGACACGATCGATAACGGTTCGCGGACCGTCAGGCAATTCCAGTTCACCGACTGGCCGGAGCAGGGCGTTCCCAAGTCGGCCGAAGGGTTCATAGACTTTATCGGACAAGTGCACAAGACGAAAGAGCAATTCGGACAAGAAGGTCCGATCACCGTCCATTGCAGGTATAAACATAAAAAAAATAACAATAATTGAATATTTAAAAATAAAAATCTCATATTCAAATTAAGTTGTGTTCATGATAAAATTATAAAAATGATGGTGCAGTAATAATTACAGTAACAATTATTGTGTTATGTTTTCGTCCGGTGTAATTACATTGTAAAATACATTTATCTGAAAAAAAAATTTACAGCGGCGGCGTGGGCAGGACGGGCGTGTTCGTGTCACTGAGCATCGTGTTGGAGCGGATGCAATGCGAGGGCGTAATCGATCTCTTCCAGACGATCCGGATTCTTCGGACGCAGCGTCCGGCCATGGTTCAGACGGAGGTTGGTCTTACTGCAAAAATATATTACATAGACCCCCCCCCCATCCTCCCACGGACCAACTAAATACACTCAGGTTGACTTCGTTAAAATTGTAGACTGAAACTGTTTTATCGATTTTATGAATTACAGGAACTTTTTTAAGAAACTTAAAATTACCATAATAAGTCATCTATATAGTCTATATAAAAGTCAATACAAATATGTCTATATATGTTGTGTTTGTAGTATTATATTATCGATTATTTTAAATGTGCCACCGTAAATTGTCACTCAAGTACTTAAGATTGATTTTATAAAGAGAAACAATCGGGAAAAAATTACTTCATTTTTAAGTACCTGTAAGATTTATAAATAATATAAACTAAACCAGGTCTATATGAACTATGAAGTAGACATTTCAGTTATATTAAATTAAGATTCATTTTGAATACTATATTTATAACACATACACAACTTTCTCTCAAATTTTGCTCGAGCAATAATTTCATTTATCAATAATTATCTTTCAACTTTGAGTATCAACTGGAAGTCAGCATTCATAATAGGTATCATATCTCACTTTTTTTTTCAATATACACCTTCCTATTGTATATACCTGTACATTTTAGAATTTGTTTATATCTATTTGCCGTGCGAAGTATAAATTGTACGAATATAAACGTTACAACATTTTGTAACATTTTTCATCCCCCTAATCGCTGCAATACCGGCCTTAACCCCCTCCCATTTGGGGAGTGTTGCGGTGTACTTTAACACCACTATTTTTTAGCTATGTCTCATTTTCATGTTATTAAGTTGGATAATATCAAAGTATAATATATAAATAGTAAATAAATGGAATGCTTACAAAAGCTGTTTCCAACTTCCAACTTTCCAATTTGTTATTAATTCATTAAAATAATAATTAAGTACCCATATAACCCTTCAACTCCGTCCATAAAATACATTGTATTTACTGTGACCTGGTAGGTACCATTGAAAACCCGTGACCCTCTAGAATGTTGGCACTTCTATTAAAAAAAATTTGGTTCGAATTGCACCACCGCCTTAACCGTTTTTTTGTGTTTTTCTCTCCCACAGGAACAGTACCAGTTCTGCTATCAAGCGGCCCTCGAGTACTTAGGGTCTTTCGACCAATACTCCGACTGAGACAGGCCAGACGTGTTCACCTACACTGAGCACGCGGTTTGAGAAATTAAAATGTAATACAAATATTATTACGTTTACAAACGCGCACGTGGACAACCGGAACGCCGCCGTCTCCGCCACATATAGATTATTATTACTATTATTATTACTATTATAATTATTAAAATTATTATTATTATTTTAGTCGGCTGTATATATAGACATACTATACTATAACGTATATATAATGTAATAGTCTTATATGCGCACTCGCACACAATTTAGTGTCTGCAGTGTTCGTCTGTTGTAAAAAATCTAGTCTCGAAACACATCACATACATATACATACTCACTCACACTACGAACACACAATCGCACACGTGTATGTAACGCGTTTGAGGGGGG
>WHPZ01590082.1:32972-90668 GCA_016617965.1 Macrosiphum rosae
GAGAAATGCCTTTCATGCCTCGCCATGTACGCGTGCTTTTAAAATATTGGGTACTAGTCGTCATAATAATATTATTATTGTTACGATGTTATGCAAATAGTGCAATATGCGTGAACGGGGTCGACCGCTCTTTTTGTACTTAATGCCCCACACTTTTTTTTTCCAAGTTTTTTTATTCGTTTTTTATTACTCGACTCGCGTAGCTACGACGACTACCTCCCCTCCCCCCGACCGTTGGCCGATTCGCGGTTCGAACCGAGTGCGGTGGTACTGATCAAAATATAACCACCCCGGTATAATAGTTATCGATACGTCGTACTGCAACCATCAGCAAGCTGTACCGTACGGTTTCATTTCACGCAAAATATATTATTATCAACGTCACACGTGATAATAACGATATGATAATAGTATTATGTTCCTACCTACATGTGTGTGTGCTGTGTATGTATCGACAATTTTTCTAGGGATCGTGTATAGACCGAAAACTTTCGTAACGTGTATATTTAGACAATTTTTAAACTCATAGTGACTCGATATCGTTGTATAAAAAAAAATCCATCGACTGATGTATTTAAGGATAATACCTTTTTGTGTTCCACGGTTAATTTTATACTTATATATATTATTTGTAATATTATTATCATTATTATTTTTATTATTATTTTTTACTTTTTTAACTTCTAATTAAGTTCGACTTTTTTTTATCATTATTATTAATCTTTTAGTTGGAGGTTAACGTTCTTTGTCCGACTTTATTATTATTATTATTTTTTTTTTTTTGTTTCGTTTTGTACCCGTCTACTATTATTTTTATATAAAATAATATTCTTTTTATGCTTTTTTTTCTTTTTTTTGTTTCTTATTCTAATTTGTGTTACCATCCCCTATCTCCCCACCCGGAGGATATTTCGACCGATGATGAACATCACTTTTGCGTTAAATATTTGTACTATTTTTTTTTTTTAATTTTTGTAAAAAATAAAAACAAAAAAAGACAATATTATACAAACGTACCCGTCCTTGAGGATAAGCGTGTTAGCAGCATATTTCTCATCCAGTTTGCGTTGCTCGTACGATTTTTTTCCACCCCTTTTTTCTATTAACATTTCGGAGTCGCTCACGCTTAATCGAAAAACAATACAATCACTCTTGCAAACATTTGCTTTTTCTATGCTTGTATAGATATAAAATATGTTATACACACAAATCGGTCGGTTAACCGAATAATCGTTTCGGCATATCATATTATATAATAATAGTAATTAAAAAGAAGAAAAAAAAGATGATCGTTATCCTTGGGCAACATGTTTCTCTTTTGTACATAGTATTTAATGATTAGGACACATTGATTATTATTGAAAAATAAAATTGTATAAACAAATGAATGACAAATTCTGCGAAGTGATTATTTAACGTTGTTGGCGATTTGATAGTTGAAAATTGTATTGTAAAAAAAAAAATATATTTGAAGGTAAATTTAATAATATTAAATTGTATTTGTCACCAGCCAAACGGTCCATTATTAGAATATCTAATTGATTACATTGTTTATAGAAATATTAAAGAAAATAAAGATAATATGGATTTGACAATTTTATTTATTTGTTTAGTTAATTTTACATTGTAAGTAGGTTGTAAACTACAGACGAGATTGGATTATTCTGTGTATACCAAAAATTCTCTTTCCTTAATCGTTATTGAGATTTGTAATGTAACAAAAACACTGTTGGTTTCTCATATATATGAGCATGTTAAGGAACATTATTTTGTCGCGAAAAGAAAGATACAATATCTTGTTTATGTATACAGTTAAGTAAAACTTTATTACAGTGAAACAAAAGTTAAATATTTCGAACAAATTTATGAAAATACATTACATTACTCATTACATTTTTGACCAAAATATGGCTAACTAACAAAAAATAAAATGTATTGAAGTTTTTAATTTTAAGATTTTTACACTGAACAAAATGGCTGGCACAGTGACCTTAAAGCAATAACAATTAGTAAATAAACAGATAAATTATAATATAGGCAATAGTAAAAAGAACACCAGACAAGGTACAGTAATCTCTGTACCGCATCATCGCGGCCGGTCTCACGGACAAATGAAGTCGATGACAGTTGCAACTATCGCGACAGTGGATTTATATAAAAAAATATCACTCAAATGTAATACTAAGAACATTTATTTTGCTTAAAATAAATATTCTTTATTTTTCTTATTTCTTATTTTTTTACTAATTAAAATGTAAGCATTAGAGGAAGTTAAATTAGGTACTTAAGCAAATAAATATTAAATTATAAATGTTTTCTAACATTAAATGTGTTGTATTAGACATTATTAGAGTATGCATTAAGTGTTCACATGTACTGCCAGAATCAGGCATCTTTAACCAAAAAAATGCAAAAATGCCTATAAAAAAAATACAAAATACACCAAAATTAATAAAAAACAATATGACTTTTCAACCAATAATATCAAAAAATTCAAAATTAAACTTACACTATTGAATTCTGCCTGACATAAGTTAAATTTTTATAAAGGAGAGTCTTAAATGGAAGCAGCATTAGAAAAAAGATTCAAATGCTAAAATGCATCAAGTTTTGGGCTCTACTTATGAATCGGTACCATATAGAATGGTTGTTAATAGGTTTATGGTATACATAGCTAGAGATTAGTCTAAATATTTTGAAAACTGCATTGTGTACCTATAGAAAATTATAATTAAGTAAAAGTAGGACATTTCAACTTTCTATGATAAGTTTTATTTTTTTGAATAATAATAAAAATCGTTTGAGATAAAAATGTAATTATTGTACCAAATTTACATTTAATGACCATGAAACTGTTATTGTACATTGGATTATCAACATTTCAACTTAAAATGATCTAAAACATAAAATTATTACCTTTAAAATTGCTTTATTTTTACATACATCTTATGACTATTATTTGACAAAAAATGAATCTCCATAGGCGCAAGACATTAATATTGCCTCCAGCCTGATTGAGTTTGTTGCTCATTATGTAGTTGGTGGTTTAAAAACAGAATGAAGAATAAAAAAGGGAGGAATTGATTATAGACCTAGACACCTAGGAGAACTCTGAGGAAACATAAAGCGGTACAGCCACAAGGACAGACCAATCCACTTTATTATCAAAATCCCATTCAAGGATGTAATTACCGGGGCATGTTTATGAGGATCACAAGAAATGTGTAACAAACGACTTTACAGACCTTTGCTGAACCATTTTGAGCTGCCCCAGTCACCAGGAATACAGGGAACCCGGACAAACGCACCATGTTCACAAGAATAGGTTGCACAGGTGCACAAAAAAGTGACTTATTCATTTCAATTTGACAGTCTCATCGACAGAAGAGGTTTACAAATTTAATAAATAGGTAATATTATATAGAAGATGTAAGTTTTTTGTAAATATTTATTCTTTAATATATTTTAATAATTAATTTTGTTAGTATATAGGCACTGTGAATTAAATAAAAAAAGACTGTGTATAAATGTGAACTTTTTTGAAAAAAAAAATATAATATGATATAATAATAGTAAAAATGTCGCTTCCTCGCGTGTAACAAAATATAATTGAATAATCATAGCACATCATCGCGATAGTAGTACGCATATGTATAATATCATTGTAGAGCTTGTGCATTTTTGATTCATAAAGTTGCTGATCATTACATATGCCTCGAGTTGCCGAAGGATCCCAAACCCGACTGGGAAGCTCCTTTGTTGAATCCCATTTGAAGGTTGAGGTGACCTTCGGATGCTCTCAACTGGTCTTCGGTGAATTCTCTCTTGTTAGCATCGGCCATTTTAGGTCCCAATGCCGGGCCCGTGTACTCAGGGTGCTTTTGGGTCTGCAAACAAATACGCGTAGAATTATTATTATTTAATAGTTGCTGATGTATAAGCATAATCAGAGGCAGTTGCATCCCTGACAAATCATAGCGGGGACAAAGATATGGACAATTTAATGCTTATTAATCTTGATAAATAACACGTTTTGAATATTGTGTACTGCACTAATGTTTTGTAATTAGTCATCATTGCAAAGATTATTAACAAACTGCACTTTTAATGTTACATAATATTCTAAATAAAACAAATAAAATATTGCAATTGCCAAATGATGAATACCTACAATATACATTTTCAATTTATTATTACTTCAATATTACAACAGGGTTTATATGAATGGTAATTCGATGCTGATGGAATTAGATTGGTGGAAAAAAGCATTTTCATACCCGCGAAGGTAAAACTAAAATGCAAGTGCAACTGATACACAGATCCTTAAGAAGATGTCATTGCAAAATTTGTTTTCTCTATCTGACCCAAGCACAAGGCGAGCAGCAAATGTGAGTTAGCCAGAACCAACCCTGTATTGTTACTTTTAATATTATAGCGAATTCATCCATTATAAAATTTACCTTTGTAATTTGTATGCGATTTACTTACATAAGCATTTTAAAATTGTAATAAATTTCACTCTCATAACTCGCATACAAATGAAAATGTCATAAAAAAGCCAACGTATAGTGAAACGGGTTGTATTCTTATTCTTCTTAAGATGATGTCATAGCACTATTTGTTTTCTCTCTCTGGCCCGAGTGCAGTATAGACAAAACACATTAACGCAGCAGAATCATGTTTTCTATATTTTTAAGTAATCTTAGAGGGTAAAATCACCCATTACAAAAGAAATTGAGAATAATATTTTTGAGGGAATGACATATCGATTACGGATTTTATATATTAATGTTATTTGACTTTGTATCCGACTTTCAAAATAAACAAAAAAATGTTGTACATTGAAATGATGTTCAAATTGTTTTGAGACAATATTTAGACAAATCGATATAAAAGATGATTCTGCGTAAATACGTTTTGTCTATGTTGCGCGTGGGCCAGAGAGAGAAGACCAAATATAGTGCGCTGACATCCTCTTAACTTAGACTTTGATAAAAGGTGAATCCTCTCTAATTATAAAACCAATAGGGTTGAACACGCAAATTTGGTGCGTTGCGCGTGGGTCTGGGGGAGAAAACAAACAAATATAGTGCACCATCTTAAATACAAATTTTGTTTCAGACACAACTGCAGGTCCGTGCCCATATTATTATAAACTATAGATTTGTGGAGAACTTACAATGCGAGCAAGGGCGTAAAGGCAGAGCGTCACCTGCGCTATGTTTCTGCGTTCGAACAAATCGGCAGTTTGGAAAATCTCTTCTTCCGGTACACCGTATTTTTTGATGGCCGCTTGAAATCTAAAAAATAATAATATGTATATGTAAGCGCAAGCGGACGAATTAGAGTAGACATTTTGAAAATATCAAAATCAACATGTACACCATAATTATATATGTACTACCTATTATATAGTAAATACCTACATCGAAATATTTCAAAAATAATCTGCTTCGGAATAAGAAATCAAAAATGTGCCTATAAAATGATAATAGTAAAAAAATAGTGATTTTAACCAATGGTAAAACCCTTTGAGCGGCAGATTAGTAATGGAAAACCAAAATGAAAAATTATAAATTTCTGAACATTAGCGTATTACATTATTTAGCGTATTACTTTTATTCTAAATAATATTATGTTCTTAGTTTATAAAATATTCTATACCTACTTCGGAACTATTTACAACATGAATCATTTACAGTACAATCGACATGTGACTTTTTTTGGCTTCTAAGAATAAGCTACTCGACCGAGTATTGTGTAAAAAAATATTTTCTTATTTTTATGATTTTTACAATTATATATTTATACTAATTAGTTTGAGATTGCCATTCGTAGTACTTTATATAGTACTGTGTTCATCGGTCCTCGACGAATTCACAGACATTTTTAAACTGACGCGATAACTTAATTTTGTACAAAAAAACTTAAATTTAAAACCAGTCAGGATACCCACTTCAATCAAGTCGATGGATCCTTTATTAAACGTATTTAGTGTATGCAGATTGAATCTTTCAACATAAAAAAATATAAAAGCTCAACCAGCGAAGGACTACAAGATGACATTGGATTATATACTCATCAGCCCCTCACCCACTTTCGGTTGGACCACCCTACTTTTAGAAAATGGGAAATTGCCTCACCCCCTAGACAGAGCGAGGGACAGAAAAATATCATAAGCACTTTGAGTTTTAAAAACAATCACTAACTATTGTAATTGTTGTAAAATATGAAAATTGTCAATTGTCAATATTTAGGTGGTAAATTTTAAAAACGATAACTACCAGATTTGAGTGACGTCCAAAAATCACTTGTTCTCAGAAATCTAATTTGAAAGTTATTAAATTTAAATAAAATCAAAAAAAAAATCATGAGTTTGTATTGGTAAAAATAAAAAAAACCAGTTAAGACTAGAGTATAAATTAAGTGATTTGTTTTTAACTCACAGCGTGGCAACAAAAAACCAATATAAAAAAAAACATACCTAATTGTATGGTTAAAATTATATTATTTGTATGGTAAAAATGTGTATGCAAAATTAGCAGCAAGATTGCCCGAAATTGAATTTTTCAACCAAATGGTTTTTCCGTGTGAAACAAACAATTTTTACAAATAATTGTTGGACGGTGTGGCCGTCCTCTAATTTCAATATAACTCACATTCAATCAACCAATAATATATTATAAGCACCACCTATGCTTAAAAACACCTTTTTCTTTTTTTTAAACGTCCGTCCACTTAGCCCACACCGGCAAGCGATAAATCATATTATAATATTAGTATATTACCTAAATTAAGGTATACATACAGGGTGTCCCGTGAGGATTTACTCATTGCGATATCTCCTGAAATAATAAATATATCGTAATTCTGTTTTCTTATTAAGACTCACAGAGGTAAGCACTACAAATAACTAATTTTTTATTTTTTTTTTTTAGGTTTTGGTAAAAAAGTTAAAAAAAAATATTTTTTTAATTAATTATTTAAAAAAATATTGAAGATTGTCATTTTGTAGAGTTCATTTACTGAAAATATTGACGTTTCAACATTTTAATTTCATTAATTTCCTGATTTTTAATATTTTTTTTAATTAATAAGTAAAACGGCAAAAAACCGGTTTTTGTCCGGGTGACGAGTCCCCCTCTACGGCTAATAGGTATATCCTCACGGGACACCCTGTATATATAGAACTACGTACCTTTGAATGTTCTCCATCAGCTGGAAGTTGGAACCCTTGGTCTGTATTTTTTTCACCGATCCGGGGGCTATCTTGTTGATGAGGTTACAAAGCACGACGCCGTCCTTCAGATGATCCTCGTAAGAGACGCTTTCAGGAATCGGCTCGCCCAAAACATTGCCAATCCACTCCATCATCTCTTTTTCTTGTTCCTTGTTTTTAGCCTGCAAAAAAATCAAATATATTTTTTCATTAAATTGATTTCGGTATAGGTACTGTTTAGAAATTCGCTAGACTAAACCGGTTTAAAATTATCCCACATTATCCCGCACCGGGATAATGAACCATGTAAATGATATGGTCCAAACATTATTTTTCACACCGGTTTAGTCTAGCGAATTTCTATAGTGTGTCCACAAAAACAGGATACACTCCGTAACCCAGTTGGCATTATAATATAATATTATTACTCAATACCCTAAACATATTTTTGTATTTGCGCTACATGATATTAAACTATTGGATCATAAATTCCTTTGACGATTTTTTTAACTCTTGTATTTTGCGAATGTGCAACAACTTTACTTCTGTGTGCCCCGTTTTCGAGAACGTACCCCTGCTGTCCCCCAGGACAAATTGTATAATATACATATTTGTCTTTTAATGATTTGTGTACTACATGAGACGTTCGAGTTATGATACCGTCGTCAAATATGTCCCACTAAAATGTATTTGACGATTTTTTAGTTTCGATATAAAAATTGTTTTGGAGAAAAAAAATTAGAAAATTATTCGAGTTCTTATTAACTAAACTTGGCTTGAAATGGAACTTGCCCAGCCTTGGACTAATATTATACATATAAATTGTATATGTATTTTTTCCATAGCGCCCTCGATCGTTTCGATTTAATGAGATTTTTTTTTTATTATTATTTGTGATTATATTTTTAGACCGCGTGTATTATATTATTATGCATCATATTATGAGCCCGTTAACGAAAACAGACTTTCGCTTTGCTTTTTTGGCTGTCGTTCAAAGTTTGATATGTATAATATAATATAATATATAAATGTTGGTATCTATAAAAAAATAATAAAACGCATCGTATGTAATGTATATAATAATATTATATGGTAGCATAATGAGGTACAAACGTTGTCGGTCACACCATTTTTTTCTTCCTATAAGTTATTAGTTCTACACAAAAATCAAGATATTATTATATGATCATATTAATATACTATATTGATTCGTGTTTGTAGTGATGGATAAACACAAGCCCAGTCGTTTTAGTGGTCCGTGAGATAATTGAATACTCAGTCTCCATTATAATTTTAAATTTCAATACACAATATTTTTCAAGCATAAATTATATAAAGCCTATATTATAATAATACCTATATACAGTCTGAATAATATTTAAATACCTAACCGAAATAATTAAAGCAATTTAAGTTATAGGTACCATTGATTACTTATACATAATATTTTTGAATCATACGAAAATACAATATTGAAGATTCTGGTATTGTAGCTATTTATAGCAGCTAGAATAGAGAGAAATAAAAGACAAATGTCAATATCAATCGCAAATTACCATTGAGCGATGGTACAATTTTATATCAAAACTAAAAAATTTAATTTAATTTAAATTAAAATTGTTTCTAATAGTTTTTAGAAATATAGTATAGACGTATTAATAAAAATCTAAATAAAAACCAGCGCACGCGTATCGGTAAAAAAATAATACACCTATATATTTTTTCATTTTGTCTGGACAAGTCGTGCAGATTTAAAGTCTATATTATAAACAACACGATATCATAATTGTTAAATATTATTATGCTTGGTCAAAATGATAACGCAATCGTTTCGCATTCGTTTATCACAAAAACACTTAAAAACAATACCGTAGACTCTTCAGTATTGTTACTGTATATAGAATTTGATACTCGAGTTGTTCTCTACAGCATGTAAAATAAAAGGTATATGATAATATTGCATAGAGCTCGTTGGACGGTAATATTTAAGATACGTTGCAGTGGTGAGGGTGGTCCGACTGGCGCGCGACGAGGGAGGTGCGCCCGCCGCCTTCAAGTCGCCGCTGCAGTATAGAAGCGTCGTAAAAGAGGCGAACGATCGCATACCTATAAATATTATGATATCGCAGTTATATATATATATATATATATATATATATATATATTATATAAATTCAATAGCAAACGTGACACTATAATTCATAGCAATTTTTTATGCCAGACGCAGAGCACTGTGTGCGTATACTATAAACCTGCAAAAGGTATAATATCGTCGACATGTTGTACCTCTATCATGTTTTTAAAGAAACGCGATCGCGACCGATGATTATTCGATAACCGCAAGTCAGCTCCACGCCAATGCATCACACACCATATTATTATTATCCAATAAATACATATTATATTGTTGAGAGACGCAGGAGGGCAGGTATGACTGACTTAACTGATCCTCATATATCACCACCGTTTTGACAAATCACTAACTACCACACATTTAAAGACACATATTATAGTAACGATTAGACTCCCCCCCCCCCCACCACGGTTAGCATTCCTCAATACGGACTGGTCGAAGATGCTTGCTCGATATTATATTTTATTAGGCGTATTTTTCCGGGATGAATGAAAAGACCGTCGCTCGCCCACGGTGATATTATAGTGTATTACAATAATACAGTCGAGTATAATATGAATGAATGGCTGCGCATGTTGTACATAAATAATCGTGTGGTCTCGTTCCGCGGATATTTTTGACGTGCATGAATAATAAGTTAACGAAAAATCGTGTTGCAAACGCGAGATGTGCTGCCGTCCATTCGCGATATGCCAAAAAAAAATTTGGCAAGTCCCCGAGGAGTTATAACATACATATACAACGGATTTTTCGGCGTTTAAACGGATTTTTTTTTTATCCAAGTCTCGTTAATGGGTTATATTAAACAGCTAGTGCCGATTAGTTTTTGGCCCTTTGATGATGGCTGCGGCGTGGCGACGGCCGCGAAGTTGCCTCGATTTTCCGCGAAATGATTATATTATAATATTACACAGACAGAATGATACTCGCGCGAATGTGTTCCGTGTGGTTTCTGATCGGTGGTCGCGTGCGCCAACCAGGGTGTTGACGTGTTTCGGAAGTCGTTAAAACCGCTTCTCTAAACTAAACTTGTGAAATGCAATAGTTGTATTTTTAAACGTGACTTCATCGCCGTTTTTACACGGGGTGACAAAGTTTTTACTTTCACGTGGCTACAATAAATAAAACGGCAAACGCTGAAACGCGTCGTGTTTTCGGTTTTACACTATTTTCCAATAATAATATCTTTCATCGTATCACAGTATGGGTGCGGTTTATACTTATTTTGGGTGCAGTTGAAACGATTGCGTTCCTGTTGTACATTTTTCAAAACTATATACATATTACACATTTACCGTTTCTGTCCCTAACAACTGCATTACGCGTACATAAAAAATAAAACGCTCCGTATAACTGCAGTTTACACTGGTCTGGTTTTAAGTTAACCTAATATTTTAGTGAAATAATTTCATCAAATCGAAAGGGAAGAACTTACTGACATGTATAATCAAGAAATCTTAACATTTTATTTTTTCTGAAAATTAATACTTTGTATCATTTTTTTAATGTCCTAGCAGCCTATATTGATTTAAAATTAAAATATTGTACAGATCAGTTCTCTATTTGGAATTGGTAAAAAAAAGATTTTTTTATTTTAGCTAAACGTCTGCGATAGGAATTACGTAATACAGAGCGAGTGTTATAGCGAGTATTTCCTGTATTGAACACTGACAGCGTTATTTATTGGTGTAGCGTTTTATTAACGATATAATTTTGTACTTCGTAGCATTATGTATAGGTACTTGAGTTTAAAAAGAATAATGATGTATGCTTAAAGTCTTTGTTCCGATTGACGGAGTTTATTTTACAATGTAGGTACCTACCAATGCAAATTCAATTTCAGATACTGCGGTTAAAGTCGATTGAATTTTAAACAAATTTGAACACTGCAGAACTATATTATATAAAAATAAATAACAACTTTGATCACAGCTACGATGCCCCCCACACTTTTGAAACTGTTAAATTCATTGCATCATTATTTTATACAACTGCATAGTACAAAACTCTTGCGGTTCAGATGTTAAGAAGTAATAGAACTATTGTATAGCTTAATTTAGATCGGTACATTATATTCTCATAATAATACTATGGTACCCCTGTCAGTCACGTATTGTCTCTTCGCCCTGCAGCTGCAGTTGTAACCACCACGGGAAACGATATATTTATACTTTTCGGCGCGAATTTATATTTTAAACAATAATACATCATTCATACAAACGACTGTCAATAACTCGTACCTCGATATTATCTCGTAAATAAACATAATATTCTCCTTCTAACGATCCAACGCCATAAACAATTTATTGGTCTTTAATATCTCGAACCACCCCCCCCCCCAAACCACAATTGAACTACAGAGGTCGACTACAACTTGCAAGTATACTAACTTATACTACTATAAAAAAATATAATCTACACATAAAATTAAACGTCATACGGGTTTGGTTTTTGCAGATTCTTACCGGCATTTTTCACGCGTTCGTCCCGTCCGCCGCCGAGTACAATAATAATAATTTATCGATGGATGTACAACACTTAGATCGTTTTCGAGCGCACGACGCGTGTCTTCGACGTGCAGCAGTTTTTTGCTCTCGGTATTCGATGTCTGGCGATGTTGTCTTTGGACACCTCACACAGCACCACTATACGAATTTATGACAATAAGATAAAAATGATCGTATGAAAACGTCACTGTCGGAAGCTGCGAAACGTATGCCCACCGGTCCCTCGGAGACTCGGGTCTTTATAAGCGCAGCGCGTGCGCCCGCCCGCCGCCACCCGTTTATTTTTAGACGCTGTTTAATTGCCCGTCGAGATCGCGGCGGTGGAGATGACTTCTCGGCAGAGCACTCGCGCCGCCAGTGATGTATGATAATAATAATAATAATAATAATAATATAATACCCATGTATATAATATGCAGGGGTGATCCATTTATAACCGGCCACGCACTCATTTCCCGAGTTAATATCAAGTTCACCAAAACTTTAAAAAGCTATTTGTTTAAAATACTAACTTGATATTTTTCACCTTCACCGACATTTTTAGATAAGGAAACCTTTTACTCACCATACCAATCCCCGGTTATGCAGTAAAAATAAAGATGGGTATCGTCATTAAAAAATCCAATTGCCCCTGTACCTTTTCCTGTCTAGCCGTGTTAATTATTTGCATGCAATCTATAATTTGCTCATTGTATTAAAACTAATTAGGTACAGATTGTAGACGAACGAAAAAAATAATAGAAAAATTAGAAAAATGTAGGTAATACAATTATTATGACGAGTAGTATAATTTAAAAGTATAAGTACCTACAGTAGAAAAACACTAATGTCGTAAATTGTTTAGTATTTCGAGGGAGTTTTATTTGAGAGACAAAGTCACTTTTCCATTTTCCTGCATACATTTTACGGGAGAAGAAACAAAATTTAATTTGGCGCGCTTATGCTTGTGGGTATTTGATATTATTTTTGGTGTTTTACACATATTGTACCGTTTTAAAGATAATAATACTTTGTATCCATTAAGAAACACACATTTGAATAGGTAATAAGTGTCACTTGGCGCTCTCAATTTACCGTCTGCGATTTAAATAACACTCACAAATTGGGATCTACTTCAAAACAAACAAACTCACTCCCGCGCACAACAAACGCGTCACCTATACAAAAAAATGTTATTCTCTACCACCCTCCCACTAGTTCCTACAATACACGACTGCCGTCAGATGCATAAGTATATATAGACAATAATAATATTATGTAGACATGTAGCACGACATAATATTATATTTACTGGGTAGGCGATACAAGAAATGCAGTTTGCCAGCGTTTTGGCACCCGTGGATTCGGACGATTTGACGAAATTGTATAATTAATAATAATAATAATGCTGGTAGGTAGGTGTAACATAAATTTCACGGTCGGAACAGCGGCGGATGAATGAAATAATAATAACGACACCAAATAATATTAGACGAAGAGTTCGGTCTACAGTAAAAAACGAACGATATCCTACCAAAGAAGTTGCCAAAAATTCTTCCGATATTCGACGACCACCGGACGACGGTGTTTTTGATCGATCGGTCGATCACGGTTAGCGCGTTTGCAAATGTAAGATGTAAGAGTTTTTAATGAATTTATTTTGAGTAGATTTCTTTGACTAAAAGTCAAAATTATTATATTTTCATCACTCGTAGACGCATTATAAGAACTTTATGTCAAGTCTTAAAAATAACACAATTTATTATTTAATATTATATAGGTGAATACTCTAGTTTTTATTTTTACTCTTTATATAATTTTTTAAATATTAAACCGATCACAATTTAAACGGTCGCTGGACAAGTTTTTGACATTTTCTTCACAAAATACCTTAGGTGTTTCAGAATTTGAGTACCGAACGATAGATACGAAATCGACTAGTGTTTTTACTAATTTTACTGGTAAATGTTTGTAAAGATGTCAGAAGTAAATTTTATATGCGGAAATTCAGTATAGACGACGACTAATAGGCAGTTAAGACGCATTAAATTAATTAATTTTTTTTCACTGTCCTAGTGAAAACTGCAAGCGAATCCAAACTTTTAACAATTACCTAATAAAACATGAATGGTTAAGTGGAAAACGATCATAGTCAAAAGAAAGAAAAAATCAAATAATTATAGTACCTTTTGATTAGTTTCATAACGAATCGACACGTGAATCGAGTTATGGAAAAAAGATCACGGTCAATAATATAATACAGGTTTGAATATTACCATAACGGAAAAAATAGGCCAAAGTCCCACTTTAAAACTGCAATACAGAACATTTTAGGAATATTGACTAATATCGTTTTTCCCCGTAACCCTTCATATACCTACTATAACGACATTTTCAAAAATAAACACTTTCAAAAGTCGTTGGACGTTGTTTTACACTAGGACAGTTCGAAATTTGATTTATTTTGAAATCGTTGAATGACCTGTTTCTAAATTAACGATCCTAATTTTTAATTTTTTTAAATGATTGCCTTATGCAAAAAACTTAAAAGCACAGAAATAGGTATTATATAAGACGATTTTACAGAACACAAATAAGGATTTCTCGAGGCGATTTTTCAAAATATACGACATTTTAATGACAACCGAACCAAATACAAAACTATATTAGATGTTAAATTGACTTCTAAACCCCAACATTTTATTAATTATAACAATAATTAGTGTTTTACGCAGCCACTTTCACACCATAAGCAAAAATTGAAACGTCTCTTTTAATATATTATATACATTAGGTACGTTATAATACGATGCATAGACGTACATTTTATATTATTTTAAAACGAAAAGTTTTTAAAATAATTATTTTAGAAAAAATATGCTATTATTTTATCAATGATAAATTAGAGGCCGGCAGTATACACCTTGTGTGACGATACCCGGGTCGAATGATTGTCCTCCAAAATGGAATATAGAGGTATAATACAACGTGTGTTTATAGGCATTACGCCCGAAAAAGGATAATCTTACAAATAGGATGCACGTCCAAAGCGTGTAGAAGTAATTTAGGTGTGTTTTATTTTGGACAAAATAATGTCGTTAGCACAACTGTGATATTTGGTGCCTGGTGCGATGGATGGCGGTTCGTTCCAGTCGGTTAATAATAGACGGCAGATTATAACGTCTTGCGGCGCCAAATGAAATAATGCTGGAAAAAAACTACATGCGACATTAATAAATCATCAAACCAAAGTATTAAATAAATTAGAAGAAACATGCACGCAGAAATTGACGAATTTATTTAAAATAGGAAAGTTTTCTAAATCACATCATCTAGTCGATTGGACGGTTTTAAATTTGTCCTCTCGAGACGAAGAGCGGGCACATAGTGTCTTCGAGGTCTTACAAAACTAAACGTTTTAAGAATCACTTGATTCATTATGTTCATTCATTCATATCGTGACTAAATAATTAATAGTTATGAATTACTTAAGATCACAACTTTGTGATAAGCATACCACCCTTTCTAAGTCTATGGCGTAGTTCTCCGCTTCTATAATAACCTATTGACATTGCCGACCAATGAAATGCGGTCAACTACGAGCAATAATTTTGTGCGCAAAATAGCACGATTTAAGATAGTATGGTTGCCCATCGACCTATTAGAAAAATGTTATCACACGGCATACGGTTTGAATCGAAAAGTCACGTGATCTACGGGGTCCCCCGCATGCAGCGCTCATATCGGTTCAAATTAAAACTAATAAAAATGTTTATGTTATATCTATATGGCTATACAATAAAAATATATATAATGATCATATTATATTATCAATTATAAAATAGTCCACTAGAAGCGCTAGCACCGGGGGTCCGATTTAAATCCAATGCCGTCTTATCATACCTCGTTGGGCAACCATACTATCTTAAATCGTGCAAAATAGTGAGATGCGTAACCCGGAAGAAATCTGGTTTTTGGTAATCATACCTATTTATTTGGCCATAATTCATAATATTATATATACAGTTTACTAAGGTTATTCAAAAATAATTAGCACCCTTCGTGATTTACACGATTAGTATTTTCTAAGCTAGACAGAAGGCGATATTAATTATTAGAACTCTATATTTACGAATTGCATCGGTCCAAATTAAATTCGGAAAGCTTTTTAAAATATTCTTTGATTCTATCGTCTTCTGCATTATTAAGAGATAGATAATTCCCCGAGTACGTCGTGGGTCGCATCGATTACGGACGTATATAATACTCGTCCGTAGAGTATAATAATGATATATCATGTACAAATGTGAATGTAGCAAAAACAGAAAACAAATTTAAAATGTTGTATTATAATTTATATTATATAGTGTAATCACCTTGTTCCTGTATACGAACGCATTAATTGTTAATATAATTAAATATCATGCCAATGGCGTACGGTCATAAGTGTCAATCGACGTTTGAACGTTTCCTTTTGAAAAAACAAACAGACAAAAAATAGGAATGGTGCCAAAAATACATTTTCGCAATTAACCTAAATTATTGCGACTGTAATATTATACAAGAAATTGTTCACTGTTTCGTACAAATGATTCTAAGCTCTTGAACAAAAATACGACTTCCCAGAAACAATAATTCATACGACTAGATTTTAAACAAGTTGGGAGAAAAGCAAACTCGACGTGGCGGCGTTATTAATGGCTTACGAGTGACAATAATTAACCGAATAATGTATATTTAGGTAATATGCTAATAACAATTTTAATCAACTACTACGAAATGCATTTTAAATTTTCCATAATATAAATATTTACATTAGGTACTGAAAAACACTTGGTTGACAAATATTATGAAATAAGGTAATATAATATTTATTTATACTTCAGACTATATAGTTATTACTCATTAGTTATTACTATAATATATTAATAACTTTATTTTCATTGGAAATTTATTACACAAAATACGTAGGTATTTTACGAATTTATTATGATTATTGATTACTGACTTTTGAGTATTGATAGTTGATATCCACTCTACGAAGAGTATGGGCCAAAACAATTTGTTTTTACTTTTTCTCAAGACACCGATTTTTGCGAGGATCTTTGCATCATTATAGTGAAACTGCAATGAAAGTCACGACCGACGTATATTTGAAATTTTAAAATTGAAATGTTTTAAACTCAGTTTTTAAGGGAGTTATATGAGCATTTTTAATTTACGCTATATTATATATGCATAATTTGCTAAAAAATTAAACTATCGTAAAAACGAACATACGAATACAGATAATGTTCTGACCATCAAGTTTTATAATAGGTTGCTTCACTCTAATCTTTAAACTAACGGAGTTAAACGTGGTCTGCTAAGCTTAAATTTGCGATGTTATAAGACGGAGACAACGCATACATTAAATTAGCTCCATGTAGGACGTGTTTGTTTTTTGAGAAATACGAAAACAGAAACAAACATTTTTAGATGTCTTTCATAATACTATGTTCTAATTAGTATTCATTTTAATAAATCGAAAATATAAATGTGGGTCTCTTAGATATATTATAAAGTCATACAGATAATGTTGTTATCAAAACCTCAGTTTAAATTCGTAAAATATAATATGAACAAGAAAAACGTTATTGATGAAAACAAACACGGCGAGACACTCAAACACCCATCCAAGCCATATTTGAAATGATGAAATTAAAATAACCGTTTGGGTACAATATTGTTTAAGCGTAACGGCAGGCAGCTTTTGGCAAACACCTCGTTATAAAATATAGTACTAATGGACTTTCCGTGTACACTAAACGTTTGAGAAAGGCCAACCCGTTTAAAAATTGTGTTCCTCGATTAAATCTCGAAAATTAATTATATTTCGATATTCGAATACGTCTTAATGATATATTAATATAATATAAATACACATTCAGTTGATCTCTATTATAATAAGGTCACAGTGATGTTTCGAAACTGTCAGTATTTAATCATTCGAAGACGGAAATCGTTTTCGATAAAATATTTCTAAAACTGCCTATGTACTTACATTAATTATTATTTATTTGTTTCACATTATAGGTACGGATTGTTTTTTGTGCATGTAGTCCCAACATAGTATACCATGAGTTAGTAATTAGTATCTAGTAAGAATAAACATGTACTAAAATGTAAATATATAAAAAATGTAGATTAAAGAAGAAGAAAATACAGTAAAAGTGTAAAACTTCCGTATAATGAACTTCTATTTAACAATATTCTCCGTTTAACGAAATAATTCTGTGAAGTTTAGGGTAATCAAGTGAGTGTATTTTACATGTTTACATAGTATTTCAAATAAATAATATTATTTTTAAATTTGGTGGGTTTTTTCGACATTTCGGGCACACAATATTATAATTTAAATATACAATATATATATAATAATAATTCATAATACTAAAATATGTCAGTATGGAAAATATATACTAATAATACTAATACCGGAAACATTTTTTTTGAATAATAAAATAGTAATAACATTTTTTAAAATGGTTAATATTAAAGGGAAAACAGTTTAAAATTATTCAGGGGCCTAATTACAATTACCAATTACTCCAATATAGATA
Organism: Macrosiphum rosae; assembly: GCA_016617965.1. NCBI lineage: Eukaryota > Metazoa > Arthropoda > Insecta > Hemiptera > Aphididae > Macrosiphum > Macrosiphum rosae. The sequence continues at coordinate 51,414 of WHPZ01590082.1, forward strand.
CAGTCTAGGAAAATATTTATACGGATATAAAAATATTTCAATCTAGAAACTAATCAATAATCAGTTGTAACAAAAATACATAAAAGAGCGTTTCTATACATGCATTTTATTTTAAAATTAGGAAAGTCCAAACAAAGTTTAAGTTGTGTAAGTGATGCATAATAAATAAACGTGTGGTTCACGGCATGCAATTCGGACAGACCCCTCCAAGAGATGGCTGCTATTCAGACAAACCCCTACAAGAGCATGCAATTTGGATGCAGCCTAATTTATTTGGTTCATTTAACAAAATTCTCTATAAGCAAACTTTTTTATGCTCCCTGTGACTTCGTAAGATGGAAATTTCACCGTAAATATAATATACACAATATAAGGTATACTAAACGATTCGAACAATTAAAAATTTGTAATCTCATTTGCAGATGTTATTTTAAGATATCGATAAATATTGTAGGTAACGCATGTACGATGTCTATTCAGGGGCGTACCCAGGAATTTTTAAAGGGGGGTCCACATTTAAACACATTTAATACTTTAACAAGTAAAAAGTATACAATAAGTGATTTGCACCTTAAGAATTTTAAATTTTGTTAATCAATTGTTAATCAAGGGGGGGTCCAAACTAGACCCCCCCCCTTGGGTACGCCCCTGCGTCTATTGTATAATTATTAATTTCTATAAGTGTTTCCGGTCTCATAAATAATTTGTCGACGAAGTTTCAATTTACCGTTATCGGATATAATATTAAAATATAAGCACAAATAAAAATATTAAACAATATATTCCAATCAACTAAGCGTTAACAATGAATTGGTCCATTTTTTTTCTATCTCTCTTCATAAATTTAAATAAGTTGAACACTATGGTTATACTTACGACCTACCTACCCTTTGTAGGTTATTTTAAATTTTAATTAAAAACAAAATGAAAAATATAAGGTATAAAATATAATAAGGTTGAATTGCAATAAATCTATAACGTATGCAGTATGCACTATGCACAGTTGGTGTATTTTTTTGTTTTTAACTGTTTTTTAAACGATGTTTTAAAACAGTATTTTTAAAATAAATAAATTTGAATTTAATATGTTACCTAGTATTAGTAAATTAATTGTTATTACAACAATAGTTTATTAGTTTCTGAATCAGACGACGGTTTAATTTTGATGAATTTATTTCAGGTAAGTGATTTGACATACTAGGTACCTTATGAATTTAATTCAGTTATATTAAGTATTAACAATGTGCCTATACACAGGCTGAATACGCCAATATAATATATACTCATGGGCATTTTCTACAACTATTTTTGTCCCTGTCGTTAACTCCATTCTTATAATTTATAATTAAAACAAATAAATTAGGACGAGAATATTATATTGTAGTCTCCAACAAAAGTAGTTAATTCCTTAAATTGATAAAATGATATAGTAGGGGTACTATTGCAATAACCTTGTATATTTAAGCTATGGAGACAGTCTACGCAATAATAATATACAAAACTTGAAATTTTATATCTATTTAGAAAAAAAACTTTATAATGATTTACAAGTATTACAACGTATGTCGTGTCTTTAAAATAAACGAATTAAACCATTAACCAAGTCGTTAATATAAAATTTCGGACAAACATAAGTACTTTTTTTATTTTGGAGCAAGCTGTACCCAACAAGAATATTTTTTTTTGTGCACAAATGGATAATCCCCAAAATCACCATCACTTAATCCTGAAGTTCCGTGTTCTACGTTTTTCGTAAATCCGACGAGTCAGGTGAAAAACAAAACAGTTTGTATTTCGCCGCATGGTAAGTGCGACGGAACAAACAGCATAGAATAGTCAGCAGGTCAGAATAGAAATCGACAAGGTGCCATGGATCAGCGGAGCAGAGTGTATTATAAGTGCACTTTATATTATAAAACTTTATTTAGTGCATTAAAAATGAATTGATTTATTTCTAGTACCTAGAAAATAGGAATAGGCCAACGTTTTTCAATAGTTAAGTTTAATCGTTATGAAATTGTAAGTAAAAACGTATCCAAGAAAATATCATTGGACTGGAACGGGCTTTTTAAGAGCTAGGTTGATTTTAGAGCCGGAGTTGCGCTATTTTTCACATTTTTTGTACCGGGCTGCACTCAGGGTTGGGCTTCAGACAAAAACTGTTAGCCGGACTTTAATAAGCAGGTCCATGGAGGTCTATAATAGCCAAATTGGTACCTAACAAACGTTACACTAATGTGTTAACCTACTACCTAACAATGAAACATGTTTTACTTACTAAGCTTACTTGAGACTAAGAGAGCCAAGTACCTAGCATTTAATCTGATACTACATGGCACGTTTTCAAGCTATTATATATATTTTGCTGTCATAAGACATTTATGTTAATTATTACTTCGAACGAATAAAATATCTGCGAGGACCCACGCCCACAAACGACCAAAGTGGTCACATTAACACTAGGTAGTTACTTATTACTAATTATTATCTATACAAATTAAAAATAGTAAAAAATACTTAATTAATTATTATTTTATAATTAAAATTAGTTGGTTTTACGTAACGTAAGAAACAAATTTAAAAAAAACCACTCACTGCTTTAGGTTTTATACCCAGTCTTATAAATCCTCCCCTCCTTAATTTTAGCCAACGGCGAAATTGCTTCAAATATAACCGTGCGATTTCTTTAGTTTCTATGTCCTTGCGCACCGCGTACGATAGATGGGATTTCTGAACATCGGTTAGGTGGCTGAGCGCAAACAATTTCAAAAAGTTGATTCTCTTGTTGGTTTTCATCTTTTAAACGGCCGAAATCAAAAATCAAAACTAAATAATATTATATACTTATTTAAACTATAATATATAATTCAACAGAAGAGCCCGTCTACGGCGCCGAGGTCCGCTCCTACAAGTTGTTTGTTCGTCAAACACCGCACTACTACAGTATACTATTTATACTGCCAGAAATATCTACGCAGAACGCGAACGGCACACCGAAACCCAACACGAATAGACCTGAAAATAATATATTGCTGTGGGTAATGATATTGTTATTATCGACGACAAAATTTCTGTAATTATGTTATCCGGTGTTCATAGGGGAAATCCGAAAATCCGAAATAACCGATTACCCGAATACCATCCCACGAACCGAACCGGTCATAAATAATTATTATACTCATTCATCGTCATCGGTGGTACTGTGGAGTCATTTTTTCGGGAAAAAAATGTATTTTTACTCCGTCGCTGTCCGAATTGTTCTTAATGTGCGTGCGTGCGCTCCAAACGAACAAGAACAAATTATATTTTTGTAGTATAGATTTTAAGTATGGAAGTTTTTTTTTATTTTTATTTAACAGTGCCATCATATTATAATTTATTTTATTATTTCATATTTTGGATTTATCAAAAAGTAATTACCTATGTAACACACGGATTATATAATATTAAAACGATCTAAAAAGATTGTACGCCTATATTATTTTTAAATGTATTAATAAATAAATATAATATGTATATTTTAATTTATAAAAGTAATTTACTCAATCGTTATTATGGTAAACCTTTCCTCTGTAGTCTGGATTCCGCCAAAGGTGTATTGATAAGGTGTCGTCACTTTGGATCCCTATACGTATACACTCTTGATTGAAAATATTACCACAGTTCTATTATAGTCACCAGCGCTTCCTGTCCTATGAAGGCCTGTGTTTTCATACTGTTACATGCAAAATGTCTTAAAACTTAAGAATTAAAATTTTTTTAAAACATTGTACCATAATAAGTTTTTTTTAATCGAGTTGGCATAATAAATTGGAGCCTGTAATAATTAAACATTACAATTGCATTTTAATCATTTGCAATATTTGTTAATGTACAATTTAGTCACTTCTTTGGATATTTGCATTCTTCTTAAAACCTTTAAATTAAATAAAAACTATTATGATTCTGCTCCTAATTTTAGTTATAGTCTGGTAGAGTGGAGTATTATTTTCTAGTGCTGATAAAAAACTCAAAAAATATGTTTAAAATATATTGCATATTTTATTATGTGATTAGGTATATTATTTATATTATAATATTATTCAATAATAGTTGTCTTATAAACTTCAAATTAATTTTGAAAAATTGTTTAGTTTTTTTGGTGTTTTCTTGTTTTTAGCACCTTGCTCATTTTTTCTTTTGCTAGTGAATAGGTATCATTCTTGTTTTGACATAATGCGTTATGATATATTTGATTAATATTTGACTGTGTATTTAAAAATTATTAATTGTTTTTTCTAAATTAGGTATATACTAAAATTGCATGTACTATTTCACACAGATAAATGATTAAAATGTATAGGTAGTAAATTAATGTTTTAATATACTTTTGAAAAATATTAATAATAGTATTAAAGTTAAAGTATTTAAACTTTTTCCATAAACGCTTAAAGTCTAATGAAAATAAGCACTGATCTAGGATGACCATATAAATCTATCAACCATTTACCATATAGGTATGTTTCTATCCCCAGGATCTCGGTTAATACATAATAATACATAGGTAAGACCATTGATTTTATAATATACTATGAATATATTATAATATCAATGTTGATAGGTACAACTGAGTGATAAATGCTTATAAAAACGCATTCAAAATATATGCATTTTGGTAACACATAGGTAATATGAATACTAGTATAAAACTCAATATCAACATATTATTATGAATTGTATTTAAAATCAATATTCTAATTAATAATGAATAATTATTATTTGTTAATTGTAACACTTTGAAAGCGTTGTGTATGATAATTTTGTGAATTAACTCTTGCATTTTTCATATACATTTTTTTGTAATAGGAAATTTAAAAATGACAATATTTAATAATATTAATAATATTGTATTTGATAAAAAGAAAGTATTTAAATACATACATACAAATAATTTAGAGCATAGAAGTCATTATGCAATGAAAAATTTTGAATTTTATTCCTTAAATCATAATATATTTTCAATTATCTATGACTTTGGTGTACTAAAGTGTTCGTTTATCGACCTCTTTAGAAGTCTTTAGAAGTCTTCAAACAAGTGACGACACTTTATCAATACACCTTGATTAGTTGATTCCTCCACAGTATTGCTATCAATATTACAATATCTATTTAATCTATACTATAAAAGCAAGTCCATATTTTGTGTTACGGTTTGGCTCCGAAACGGCTTGACCGGTTAGGTTTATTTTTTTTGTGGTGTCCATAATTGTCAGGACAAGGTTATTATCAAAACATTTTTAGGAAAATCCACCGGAAAAGTAGGAAATCTGGAAGTCAAAAATACAAAAGTGGCGCCATCTGTCCAGGATAAAAATAAACATATTAATAATATATTTTTGTTTATTGTAAGGTTGCTATTAATTATGATTGGTATAGTTTCATATATTAATTTTGAAGAATTTTATTAAAATAAAAAGAGGAAATCGAACCTTGGCCGCTCCACAAATGGTGCCAAGAGGATGCGCTTATCTAGGAACAATATAATAGTTGTAGATGAAATTAATAAACTGTCCGCTGTATTTTGAATTAATTAAAAACAAAAAACTTGGTATAACTTTGATACTTTAGAGTTAAATTATACACTTACGTACAAATGGCTAACCAATGGTGCAAAAATGGCATATCATTTGCGCCAAAATTAATATTTCATATTAATAGTTATATTTAAAAATGTTAATCTTATAAAATATTGTAAATAAATAATATAATAGAAATTAATAAATTATAATTTTTAATAAATCGGTTGATTTTTTCGATCTTGTAAAAAAATGTCAATAATAAATTGTTAAAATATAATATATAGTTCTAAATGTAGGTACTTAATATCTATTAAGCGTGGCAAACAGGTATCTAGAATTTTTGCACTTTCGTATACCATACGATTTCGAACTATACAACTTTTTTTTTCTTATCTCATTTTGGAGGTTATGTCTTCCACCAAACAGCACTGCAGGGTCCGCGATCTACCGCAGATAATAAACTGCTGCGAATCTCACCGGATAATCGCCTATCGTTTCTCTCTTGCAGTGTAAGATTATCCGAGATCGAAATCCGAAAGTATTTGTACAACCCACAGATATAGATAATAATAAATAATAATATAATATCAGCTATATCCACAGATTTCTATGTACTATTGGATATCAAACTCCCACAATGAAGGTCGGTTGGAAATTGTATGGTATTTTATAATATGGCAAATTGGCAAACTCTGTCGTTAAAAAAAAAAAAAAAAATTCATTAAATCATTTTACATTTACTATTATTTTTTATCATTAAAAACGACATTATTCCTAACACATTTTGTATAATGAATCATAGTATAAGGAATAATAAGTTTGGTCAATGACAAGACTGAGCATATTTTTTTAAGGGGCAATGTATAATTTATATAGGCAACCAACAATAATCATAAGGCGACGTCACACGTATTCTTTTATTCGTATGCAAGCAGTATGCACAAAAACACAAGGCGATGCACATGTGCGAAGTATTAAAAAAACACGGTTCCTGTTGATCATACTTTTTATTACTCATATTACATATCGAGTCCTATTAGGTAAAAGGGCGTTAACGAAATTTTCATTTTTTACAGGAATTAAAAAAAAAACACTTAAAATCAAATATCTGATGGATTTTCATGAAAATTAGATGTGAAGTTATAAAAAAATTGTTTCGAAAATACAATTTCAGAATAAAAATGATATTCTTAATATTGTGTAACTTATGTCGCTTACAATAAAATAAATGTTCGAATATAGCTCAATGGTGCTTACACTTTTCACTTTCGGCGCTTACAACAAACATTTTGTCATGTTGATTAGTGCATGGCGCTTACACTAGTCTTACACTACTCCATGCAACAAAGGCGCTTACGTACATTTTTTTCGAAATTAATGTGACTTACGATCAATTTTGAAGTTATTTAAACGACATGTCGTTTTCACCCAATCTTTAAATGACAAAATGACATGCTTAGGTTTATATTGTCGTTTGGCCATTTTACAGATCGATGCGTCAGAATTTTAGAAAAATGTTGATACCAATATCTCATTTTCGCTCAAAATTTTCATCAGCATGGTATATTTATTTGAGGATAGTCGCCACTAGTACAGCATTATATTATTGTTTTGATTCTTTATTATTATTTTCAAATGGTAAGTGGTAACTATGTACCCATATTGCCTATATAATATTTATAAACTGTAATAATTCATTAATTTTAAAAGGATAACTCATTTTTACATAATTGTTTAATGTTCATTAAAAATTAACCTTTTTTATTGCATTATTTTTAAATTGTAAATATAATTCTCAATTAATATGTAATTTTTAATTATTAAAATAATAACAATAAACATTAGATGCAGGGCTTGAAATCGATATTTGATACCGGTTTTGAATACCGGTTAAAACCGTTAAAACCGAAAACAAAATCGTAAAAAATCAATACCGGTAATCAAAATCGAAATCTTTGACGAAAAATATAAAAACTGGTATTCAAAACCAAAAACGAAATCAGAAAAATAAATAAGCACCAATTTACGAAACCGAAATCAAAATCGGAAAAATAAATACCGATAACTGAAACCGAAAAAAATACTTACGGTTTCAAGGCCTGAATTTAGGTGTTAAATATACAAAATACTGTTTCTATCTGATAATAGATATTCATTGATAATTAGGTTTTATGTAATGATCGGATTATTGGAACAAATGCACATCGACATTATTCCCTTGCGAAAAACGTATAAGTGTCGAATTTTCCGGATGTCGATTGTCGATAAATATTTCCCAAATCACCGTCGAATCGCTTACGATCGTTGAGAAGTTATACCGTACTGCACCTAAGTCTTAAATAATAATAATAATAATATGATATGTCTAAAAAACAAAATAATAGATGTGCGGATGTGCCTCTGGTTGAAATTTAAATTTGAAATATGACGACAACGATGACGATACGTACCCATTATATTTTCAGCACAATACGTACCTAAATCATAATAGTGGGAAATAAAAATTAATAAACAGTAATTACGACTAGAAGACAACAAAAAAATATTTTAAGACCTATCACATCACTATATGTAATGCAAAATAAATTGTTTGTTGTCTATACTGTGCAGAATGCGGTAACACAATTAGAGAGGGGATATAATATTATAATGCACATTATTCAAGACATTCATGAATCGCTTGACTGCTGTCTCTTTCTAAAAATGTTACAGGAAATGTAAATAAAAACATAGGCATTTCTTTTATAAAAATAATGAATTGTTTTTAAATAATAATACTGTAATACTATAATATAGGTATATGGCTAACCCCAAGACTGGGCATTAACGAGTTAAAAAGTTAAAGTTAAGTTAAAAAGTTACCTAATTTTATTTTAACTTTTGGCTTTTCATTAACTTAACTGTCAACTTACTAAATTTCTTTTTTAATTAACGTGAAACAATCGAATTAATTTTTCATTTTAAGAAGTAGGTTAAGTAAATTTATTTTGTTTTAAATTTTATTATATTTTAGTATTTCAGTCTATTTCGTTTTCATGTCAAAAAATATGTACCGTGAAATGTTTAAAGTTTATATCATTCAAATTTAAAATATAACTTATATGGAAATACTGTATAAGAGTATATTAGTATAAACACTATAGTATATTATATAGTTTTGGGATGGAAAAAAAATAAATACTCTAGCGTTGTACCAACAAATTAACTTTTTTTAACTTAATAAAAAGTTAACAAAAAATGTGTAACTTAACTGAGTTAAAAAAATCATTGACTTGCCAGCCTTGGCTATATCCCATCGTAAAATGACAAAATGTACGAGGATATGTACTACTTTTTTCAAAGCAGAAATTGTGCTAAAGAGTTGGTTATAATAACAATATATTTTTCAAAAATTATGAAAATTTAAAATAAACTTTAGTTATAAAAAAATAAAAGTTATAAAAATATAAACTAATATGTAGGAGTAGGTTATATTATGTTTATAAAATTAATTATATGAATTAAAACAATAATATAATTAGTAGAAAATTAGTATTTAAAACAGTTGTTATACTTTATGGTTAAGTATATATTTATACAAAGCTAAAGTATTAAAATGCATCTCACCTTTTTAAAAGTTTTAGGTTTTGAAATATTTAATTCAAAAGATTTACCAAGTTTTATACTTACATTAATTGGGATAGGTTCATTTTCCGAAAGTAGTAGAACACAAAACAGATTTAATATTAGATTTTTCCTTATTCTTAGAATTATTATACTTATGATAAAACTTAATGTCTTCAAAGTTAATTAAGTACAATGAGTAAATATAATCTTTGATTATAAATACTAGTATTTATAAACAATGATATAATGGATTTTATAAAAATAGAATTTACATTATCAACAAAAAGTTCAGAATAAAAGTAAACTAGCAGAGTTAAGTCTAGGTTTATTTAAAACTATTTTTAATAGATTATTTAATGATATGTTCAGAGGTGACGGATGCAATTTAAAAGCTGTGCCCTAAACACAAATTCCATAGTTAATTAATAATTGGAAATTTGAGCTAATGGAATGTGCCAAAGTAAATAATTCTAATATTCTGAATTTATAAATATTTTCTTTCCATTTAAGATTATGATCAAAAATAATGCTCGAAACAGCTCGACTAAGCAGAGTAATTATATTATAACACTATATAACATATATTTTAAGAATAATTAAAAAAAAAAAAAACTAGCAAGGTATCTTATGGATAACGTGGTTTAATTGTCATTATCATCAGCACAATTGTCCATGTTAATTACTCCTCTGGCTAATGGATAGTACCTATGGTTATTTTACTTCTGCACGAATAAAAGGGGAAAAACTTACAAATTATACGATTAGTCATCAAAAAACATCTTTGTTTGGTCGCATGTTTATCAAACAAATATATAATAGGACAATGCAATAAAGAGCGCAACGATAAAACTATTCTAAGTAGGTTACCAGTATGTACACCTTACATCACTACATTATTATTAGGTATTATGTAAGAAATATTGGTAAGTAAAGAAGGCAGCAAAAACAACATTTAAACTCGAGGAAGTTAAACTTTAGATTCTGATAGTAAAGGAACATTGTACAATGTGTTTTGTCTGTATGCCGTCTTTTATTTTGGATCAGTAAAAATGGTTCGAACTTTGAGTGTGATTTCAAGGTACATTGTAGGGGTAAGTTGAGGTAAATGGTAAACAAATTCATGGTACTTTTCAAAATAATTTGAAAAAAAAACAGTTGAGAATATGTACAGTACTACAGTTATGCCTATCTTATGTCTCGTCGAAAAGACGCTGACTTTCACTATATTATTCCAGTGTCAATTTAACCTTAGACACACCTGATCTTCTCTCCCAACATTAACTATTAATTTTCATGTATTTTCCTTTAACTCTAGAAATTAATTATCTTTATCATTAAGGTATCCACTTTACCTCTTGGGTGGTAATAAAAATAAAATGTTTTAATTTTACATATAATGCTTTGGTATAAGAATATACCTAATATTCAAAATTATGATTTTAATGTAGTTAAATAAATTATGTTGGTTCGAAGTACGTCAAGTACCTAAGTACTATATGTTAGTAATATAATATCATGATATTATATATTTACTTATATTAAGTTGTATTATTAATTTTATAAATACTAATTATACTTCTATACAGTATTTATAATCAATGGTATTATTTTTATTTTTTTTTTATTATATACCTACATATTTTTAAGTTATGCTATATTTAGATACTGTAATAATATTTACATTGTACTCAACATTTATTTGTCTCTAAAATGGCAGTTTGGAGCTTATTAATAAAAATAAATTATTTTCTCGCCGATTCGTATGGGTAAAAACAAATTTGCCGTTTTCATTTATCGTTTGCTTACGCTCAAAATTTTTTTCGGAATCCGATCGAGAAAATAGATTGGTTTGTAGGTAAAAATGCAAGTAAAATATATTTTTGACATGTAGCTTGGAGTCTTAGGAAATGTCATAATAAAATATTATACGATGATTTAAATACTAGTAATTTAGTAAAATACCTACTTGTATCATGTCATTACTTAATTTAGTACCGGACGAGAAAGTCCCATGAGAAACAGATAAATTATAATCTCTGTCAAAATATTTTATTTGCACTGTACCACTGTTCTAATATATTATGATTTTGTAGTTTACAATCGTCAACATCACATTTTCAGAACATTTCGCAACCGTCGTAAATGTTGGTGTATAGCTGATGTCGTATGACTCGCTATTGATGCATTCGAATCGGTTATTCATAATAGTAATGATGTAAATTAATTCATTTTTTCGCGAAGCGTAAACTTTTTTTTTTGTTTGATGAAATCATCAGAATAATATGAAACTCCGGCGAAATGTGCATATACGTTCGTTTATCTGGTATAGATGATGCAGTAGTTGACAGTAGTTGTTCTTGGAATTTTTTTTGCCCGCACCGTGACACTGTGTCTGTATATTTTCTACAACGCGTCAACACCACTTACTGACCAGTTACCATACTTACCTCGCCGAACCATCCGAATGTGTGAACAACACGACGTGACATTTCACAATGAGAATAATAATGCGTCTATAATGACAATAATTGTATGATATAATAACGATAATTATGTGCATATACGTTTGTGGAAAGGAAGGGCAAACGGTTCATCGACAATCCAATATATTACGTAATAATATTATACTTTCGGAGATGAATGATTAAAATCGACACAATGAAATTCACTCACACTGAAGTTTATTTTACTTTTCAAAAACAAACTTTTATAAATTAATAATAAATACAATATCATATACGATTTCTTTTTAAATTATTGCTTTTTTGCTTATTATTATTTTAATCGGAGTTCAAACACACAATAGAACTACGAGATAAATATTATAATAAATTAGTTTAAATATAGGTAATGATTAATATTGCTTTAGCACTGTCTATATTACTATACATAAGAAATTATAATTAAGGTATACATTCGCGTTTAGTCTATATAAATAAAATAATGTTGGCGACTGTTTAATAATGGTATATAATAATAATAATAATAATAATAATAATGGGACAAACTTTAACCAATATATATATAACGACTAGTATCACTTGCATAAAATAATAACCACGAAAAAAAAAATGATAAAATATGCCAACTTACACACGTCATATTATAAATATATTATGTAGGTATATACACAAAAAAATAATGAGATAAAAAAAATGTTTACAGTCTGGAAAAAAATCTATCTATAAGTAAATAATAATTGTTGGTTAAAAAATTATAAACCTTTATAATAAAATCATGATGGTTTTAGAACAAAGAGGAATGTACAGAGAGGAAGAAAAGGGATGTGCCTTACACGACTAAAAAACTATATCTAACCACGTCTGTTATCGATACGATATTAGGTATAATTATGGCCAAAAACGTCGAGGGCTCAGTACATACATTTTTTACACTATTATTATATTAGATTATTTCATTAAAATACACCTCTCGCTCGACTAGATATTTTCTTTAAAATTATTATTTTTTTTTTTCATTATTTTTTTTTCCTTTTAACGCACAATTAATAATAATAGTGCAGCCCAAAATTGACGAATAATAATAATAAATATAATAATGAATAAAACAGTGCTTTATAATAATGTATAATAATATAGTACATGGCATACACTCACACACTCACACACATATAAATGCATATGTATATCGATAAAATCTAATATTACTAATCCATAATTAAACATTTCTAGAAGTCTATAATTCAATAAATCATATACATTAATGTCAGCTATAGGATAACAACCCCGTTTATGTGTACCTACCTAGTAATAATAATATTATTATTTTATATTTTGTTTTACAGAAGTATTGTAGTAATATATATATGTTAGTGCAGTCACGCAGACTTGCAAATTTCAAAAACAACGAAACCGCTCGCGGTCCCGTCTCTGGTGTGTCAAAAAAAAACATCATTATAGGTTGTGAGTAACACTCTTAAGACTAAGCAAACCAATAGTATACAATATGAGGTGTCTGTACATGTTACGTTATTAATTCAGATTTAATTCTCCGGGACATAGACGCTCCTTCCTTGTACGCAGTCGTCCGTCGACAAAGGCTGTCGGGAAACCGACGAGCGCGCGTGTACGTTTGGTTGCGCGTCAATCCGGCGATCGACGTCGGAGCCGACTCGGTTGAAATTGCACAATGTACGGGTGAGAGAGTACGGACGCGAGTCGAAAGATTTTTCTGCCGAATAATATTTTCAAACGTTGCGGGAATTCCCGTAAGAGACGAAGAGCTTATGCGGAACGAAAAAAAACCTTTAAATCCGCAAACTGTCGAGTGCGCGTTTACTCGCTCAGTGTTGAACGAGAAAACGCGAACTCGAGACGTTCGCGGGCGCGAGTACCGAAAGAGAAACACGCAAAACGAAGTAATCATAAAAAAAAAGTAAAATTACCGGTACCGCGGAGGTAGTCGTCGTACACGAATCATGATGGTAACAAAAAAAAAAAAAAATCAATATTATAAATTTTTTACATAGTTGACACCGACGACCTCAGCAGCGGTCAACAAGGTCGTTTCCCTTTGAGGGAGGGGGGAGATTAAATTTGCCGTAGGCGTCAAAAACGACTTTGGAGACCGAGTCGGTATCGAAAAAAAGAAATGCCAACGCAGTTTCTTATTTTTCGATACCGACTCCGTCTCGTCAATTACACCACCGACAATACTAACAACTATAATATACTACTAAACTTACCTACGATACTACAAAATTACGCTAACGATACACAACGGATCCGTAACCGTTTCAGTGATAAACAGTTTTAAATACAATTTACTTTCTTAGAATTCAATTAATAATAATGATGATATTATTGTAGATGCTCGGCGGCCAATCTCTACAATAATATCGACTAAAATTTAATAAGGCAACAACGGTCAGCCAATAACACGATTGGAGTATAATGTAATATACGGCAAAACGCGTATTTTCTTATAATATAATTTAAAATAACATAATAATAATAATAATATATACTTAACACTATAATATTATAAGCGTCGTCTACCGACGACACGCTCTCTTTCTCTCTCTATGTATAGGTACAATAATAATAATAATATGTGTGTAAAATTATTGACAAAATTATCGTACAAGTGGGTCGAACCCGGTCACGGCCTGTGCGCGGGTGTCGGTCTCTAGTCGCTGCTGCTTTTGATTCCCAACATTTTGGCAGCGTCTTCGGGCGACTTCGTCTGCAACACCTGGTCGATGACGGTGCTGTCTCGGATGCCGAGCAGCGTGCCGATCAGGCCCGTGTCCGTCCGGTTGCCACAACAGTCCTCGTAACCGGTGACCGGTCCCGTCGGCGGAGGGGTGCTCGGAGGACTGGCCGACCTCCGTTCGTGGTCGCTACCGCCTCCAGCGCCGCCGCCGCCCCCGTACTGCTGGTCTTGACAGCCGCCGTGCTTTTTGGCTATGTGCCGGACCATGCTGTGCTTGAGCGTGAACCGACGCTTGCACGACAGGCACGCGAACGGCTGTTCCTTGGTGTGGGTGCGCATGTGACGGCGCAGGTCCTCGGCCGAGTAGAAACGGTGCAGGCAAAACGCGCACAGGACCTGAAAAACGAAAAATGATTTATAGGCCCAGTTACAGCAAATGCGTGTTTATAATATTATGGTTGTATGGAGGAAAGAAATTATATTGATTTCAAAGTCTGAAGAGTGATAATGTTCTAAATAATGCTTCATCGAAAAATAGTTTTCATGATTAATTCATCATTTGAAATCTAGTCGAGTGGAGTAGTAAACACACACAATTGTCGATGTAACTACTAATGTCGTAAAAATAAAGTGTAATTTTAATTCAAAAACACAAAAATTGATATCAAAAGCATTATAAGATCAATCTGTAAATAAATATATACATTATTACTAATTAGGGCTTGGATTTTGTGCAGAAATTTAATTTTTTTCTATTCACAAATTTATATTTATTTAAGCATTATGCTTAATGGGGAGTTGCAAACATGTTATAACTATTATTATTTATTCATATATCATTGTATCATTTGTATGTAATTATTTGTTTTGAAAAATAAATTATACATTATTATTATTTATGGATAGTATATAATGTAATATCGCATATAAATACATACATCATTTCGCGGAATTCCGATTCTAAATAAACAGATATCAATTTCATTTTTTTTTTGTATTGAGTACATTTTTTAATTATTTTAATAACTTCAGTTTTTTAGAATCGTAAAAAAATTAAATAAATACAATAATTGGATTATTACGAAACAGAAAAAAAATGGTCAGCAATAACGATGGAAACGACTGAGCTAGAATCATAAGTCCGGATAAAAACAAACATGCATGTTGGTTTCGATTCACAATTAATTTTAAATTGAAATCACTATAATATGCCTAAATATAAAATAATATAAAAATTAACATAATTCGGTAGTACGAAGTGCAACCAACCTTTCTGTTTTCCACATCGTCTTGTTTGACGGCAGACGAGTCATGGTCGTTATCCATGGCCCCCTGCGATACCAGTATCTCGTAACACTCGGCGTGGTCGATCCGGATGTGATCCAGAGCGCCCTGCCTGTCAAGGTAGCTGCTATCGCACAGATGACACTTGAAACACGGTTCAGATCCGGTGACCGTGTTGGACGGGGTGATGGTGGAGGCGGCGGCGGCGGCTGCTGACTGCGTGGTGGTGTTGGCCGTGGTGGTCACCGGGGCCGCGTTGTTGCCGCACCATCCGTTGAACATGGCCATCGAGAAGTCACGTTCCGACTCGCCACCGTCGTCCTCGGTACCGTCACCGGCTCGTTCGTCATCCTCTCCCGCGGCGGCGCCGCCGCCGTTCTTGTCGAAGTGCACCCGATTTATGTGGCTGATCAGGTTCTTGCGCTTGGAAAACGTCACGTTCGGGCACGACGTGCACTTGTACGCGTTCTTAGCGTCAGTCGACGCCGCGGCGGTCGTCTCGTTGTCGGACGACGCGGCTGACTTGCTGGGCGGCGTGCAGTGCAGGCGCAGGATGTGTCGGTCGCGATTTGACTTGGTCGAGAACGACAGCGGGCAGTGTTTGCACTGGTACGGCTTTTCACCCGTGTGCGTGCGGATATGCCGTTTCAGTGATGAAGTCCACGGGAACGACAGGTAACAGAACGGGCACAGCACTCTGTTGGGCGCGGCCGCGTACGCACTGACCTTCTTCCGCTTTTCCCGGTTTTCGTCCTTGTCCGTGTTAAAATTTATATCGATGTTGTTGTTGACGGCATTGATACTATAGTGAAAAAATCAGAAAACAAATTGTTAATATTATTTAAACCCGTCACTGCACACGTATAATTTTTATAATATGTACGCATCAGAGATCTCTTCACGTTTTTTCTACACGATTGACTATTAACTTACCTAGAACCGTCGTTTTCGGAATAGCTGGCGGCCTCGCTGTGCTCTTCTTCACTGCTCGTTACCTCGTTGTGGTCCTCGTCAGATCTGGTGAACTGCGGAAATGTCTGATGTGAAGCGTTGTCCAGCAATCTGGACACACTGACCAGATCGGCGGACTCCTCTTTGACCTCGGTGCAGTTTTCCTTGACTCCGGCGGGCTTGTGCTCTGCGCCGTCTTCTACTATGACGAGTTTGTCCTCTTCCTCCACTACGTCGTCATCTTCTTCATCCTCATCCACTTCGTCTTCGGTCCTCAGCAGCTGTTCTGACGGCCGGCATTTCAGCGATAAGGCCATTTTCACCTGATCCGATATCGGCGACGTGTCCTGCTGTTCTTGTTTGACGGTCGAGAACTGCGGTTCTGACTTGGACGACAACGACCGGGGTTTCTTGTGCCAATCGGTCGGGTGTTGGTTTTTGACGTGCCGGTCGCGGTTTGACTTCAACGTGAACGCCCGTTTGCACGTCTCGCAGACATGTGGCCTGTCCGTCCTAAACCTTCTCTGTTTGGGCACTAGAATACCGTTTTTCATCACCAACCGCAACCCATTGCTATCCTTTGGTTTTTGCGCAACGTCCACGGAAAGTGGAGCCGGTGGCGGAGGCGGCACGGCTGCGGGCTCGGGTGTCTCTGGCTTTGGTGGAACGACGGGGTCTGCCAACTCTTGAGCTGGGACGACCACTGGTTCGTTCATCTGCCTCATTGCGCGGATCATGTCGACGGTGAGTGGTATTGGTAGCATGCGTTCCGCGGCCGGGTACATTCCGTTAAAGAACATGCGGTGCTCGTTGAGGAAATATGCATGCAAAGGCGTGGGTAACGACAGGTCCATGAAGCCGGGCGGGGCGTGTGGCACGAATTGCTCGCGGAACGCCATTGTCGCGGTCGGCTTGACGTCCTCCTCGTCAGTGTGATCACCGGCGGCGACGGCAGCGGCGGACGACGACGACGACGACCTCTTGCCGTTGATGGACAAATCTTGAGGCTCGCAGTCCAAGTCCTGTTTGAAACGCTTCATGCTCAGGTCCAGCGGCTCGTCGTACTCATCCTCGTCGTCCTCCGAGCTCTTTTGCCCGGACGATTCATACTGGGAATAGTCCGTCGTCGTTTGGTTGTGATGCTGCAAACGCAGGTGATGGTACAGTTCTTCGCTCTTGTCGGCGGTTGCCTCGTCGTTGGTCGACTGTGCTGACCCAGCCGGTTTATCCTCGTTCTTGAAAAGTATCGACGCCTTTACCTCGGCATTTGATGCCTTGTGTATGGTGCGCAGGTGCCGTTCGCAGTTGGCCTTTGTGGTGAACGCGTACGAACACTTTTTACACACGTACGGCGTCTCGCCCGTGTGGCCTTTCATGTGGTGGTTCAGCGACGCCTTTTCAGTGCTGGCAAACTCACATATATTGCACGCGTACATGCCGTTGGTGGACTTGTTGTGGCTGGACGAGTTGTGGCCTTTGAGCGCCCGCAGGTTGCCGAATACGGTCGAGCACAGCCTGCACGCGTACGTGCGCTTGGCCTTCATGTGACCGTTGCTGCTCCTCTTGTTGGCCGACGAGTGCAACATAAAACCGCCACCGGCCACGGATAGAGGAATTTCGTCCTTGGGCGAGCCGCCAAAATACGAATCCTTGTCAGACGGATATCCATCGCTAAAGTCCGTGCTGCACGTCGAGTCGCCGTTGTACGAAGATTTGACGGGTGTGACGTGAGAGAGTTCCGGGCTGTTGTTGAACGACGTCGTTTTTGCCGGTGACTTTGCGGAGAATGCCGCGCTGTTGTTGTTGTTGTTGTTGTTATTACTGCTGTTATTGTTGTTGTTATTTATGCTATTGTTGTTATTGAATTCGCGGTAAAACGTTTTGGCGGTCAGGTTTTGTGGTTTTAAGTCCATGTGGACGGTCTGCAAGTGCAGACGCATACTGTAAGTGGTCGAAAACATGGCGTTGCACACGGGACACCGGCTTTCTCTTTTCGTGTCCAACACGGAATTACAGAACAACCTTTGTCGCAGATTGTCTACGCGCAACATTTCCGATGACATTTCAGACCTGAAACAGATGCAAATAATTCGATATTATGACAATGGACGAGTCGTGGAATAATGATAGAAAATTTTTTTTAAAGTCGAGACGATGGCGGGCGGTGGCCAGCGGTTGTATAAATCGATTTGACGAGAGAATGAGATATATGTATGCATTAAATACGTGGATAAGAAGAGGAGGAAGAGAACGTCGACGCGGGCCGTTCGGGCGATACATTCGGTCAGCATGGCAACGAGCGTTTATATATAGTAACAAAAGTTCAACCGCCCTGGTGATGTACACACAAACAACACCACGGCGTACCTATTCACTGGTGTATGTATGTGTGTGCGCGAGCGGGAGAAGAAAGGTCGACCCGTTAGAGTTCATTCTTCGTCATATATTAAAAAAATGTATGATACGCGTGGCGTGTGTGAGCGACGCAAGGTGCGATTATTATTATTATACTGTATACAAAATTACGCACACACATACACATGCAATATGTATATTACCTATATATGATCTATATACATACACACAAAAGAGAAGGCATACGAAATAACCGCCAGCAGGTGTTTGCATGTGGGCAAAACAAAAAACTGAAGCTAAAATATTCCGTTCTATTGCTATAATATTATACTATATAGGTACAACTGGATAGGTATATTCTCGCCGATCGATAGTCGTGACAACACCGAGAGAGTTAAGTCCGTCGCTCACGCACCTCCCCGACGAGAGACACACACACGTTGAGTGAATAAACCGCGGCCGGCCGGTGCGGATATTACACATAATAATAATAATGTACACCGCGTGCTACAGTTGTTATCGACCATATTGTAATATATAATAATATCATAGAATATATGACACACAATGACGATATGATTATGGACCCGGGAATATGCGATGTATATTAAAGTATCTATATGGGGGGGAAGGAATCGAAGCAAATAAAATATTATATAATACATTATATAGGTGCCAACACGTCGGGCGGGTGTGTGTTGACGTCGTTGGCCTTTGACACATCGGCAGGGGTCCGCCGTCGCGAGGGCTGCATCCTCCTCCCCCAGCACAAATCGAACAACAATAATCTTTTAATAACAATAATGCACTGGCGGCGCCTAAACCAGCGCACGAGCGCCCCGCCAATATAACAATATAATAATAATAATAATAATATAATAACACCACGCGTCGTCGGGGGATGCGACGGCCGCCGTGCCGCCACGAGTCCGGTTTGGAATTTCATATCTCCCAGAGGGACGGACGCTGCTGCCTGCTGTCCGATTGTGTTGTCGTCGTTACCTTCATTATATTATATTAAACGCTCTTTAATAAAAAGACACGCATATACATTTCAATTAATTTAATCAACCGGCAGCGGGGTTATAACCATATGCCCATCATATGGTTGATTACCGCCCACGAAAAACCGGCTTTGGTTACGTCAATTTAATGTTTTAATAAATTCGGGTACCTATTCCTTTTAAGTAGATTGGAAAATATTTTTTTGTGGGTAAATATAAACTGTCACGCGTATAACGTTTGGCGGATCCAAACACTGGTTTATTGCAATATTAAAAATGCATTTTTCGTACCTATAGTTCTGTTGTTGGGTACGTGCATTCGACAAAAAATTAATTATCTGTATATTTAAAGGGTTAGTAATCGTAAATCAGAGTTTTGTTATTAACGCACGCTATTATTTTTTTTTAATGATCAACAACATAGGTTAGTATATGAGGTGTTGGAAAAATCTGTTTGGCCGATGACTGTCGGTCGGGGTGTATAGTGTATACTATAGCTATATAATAATAATAATAATAATAATAATCACGAACCATAGCTTTTGATCCAATTATATAAAAGTATTATATATTATGCGGCCTGCTGCTGCGGAGGTAAATCGAATCGTGGTCGGTTTTTCATTTTATTTTATGACCCCCACAGGTAAGCCACGTAAAAAACGGGTGAGGGTGTGTGTACACACAAACATTATTGTTGTTACGTGTCCGCGGCGCCCTTTTCGGCGGCGTCATCGTCGAGGGGGATGTAGTCACCCCCATAGATACGGCGTGTGTTTATGGAACACAACAATAATTTAACGACAGCTTCACATTTGTTATTGTTATTATTGAATAGCGGTGTGGCGGCCGAAAGCCGATCGGCGGCGCTAATAAGCCAACGCTCGCGTAACGAAATAATATTGACATATTGTTATAATCATCACGGCGTTAAATCGCTAAAACACTTTTAATTTTACATAATATTGTATGTATACATGACGATCCACTTAACTATAGGTATACACGCAAATTTTCCATAGTTAATTTTTTTGTTTGAAATAACACTATTATACTACATCTTTACAAGAAAATATCATTTTTTAACCATTTTTCGTCAGTGTGGTTTTAAAAATATTATAATACAACTATACGTATTGTTATCTTTTAATAACGAATAACAATAACAATTTTTTTGAATAATTATATCGGAAGCAGCTTACTGAAACTCTGGATTTTAAATAGAAATTAGAATATCGGGTGTTGAATACAAAGTTTGTGGTTAGAAATGAAAGCATTTTTAGTTTAGATTAGCGAATAACTTTTAAGTACTGTTTTAGTACAAATACTTAAAAAAAAAAATACCCCAAACATTATGGATAAGAAAATTGGTGTTGCATGTTTTTCGTGGGATCGTGCACAGCCGCACATGCACATTACACATATACACGTATATTATAATTGTGTATTCGACGTTCCTCTAGGTCTTCCGGGCACAATGTTTTAGCGTAAAATTATAATATTTTCAAAGATGAACGAGTAATTATTATTATCGCGTTCCGCGCTAAGTCGCGTCCGTACAATAATATCGTAACATACACATACGCGTAAGTATATAATATATATATATATACTTAAGAGGAAGGAAAACAACAAAATATACATGCTCGTATAATAATAATAATCTCACAGAACCTCGTGTGTGTGTGTGGTTACAGGACCGGTGAACCGTACAAGGCAAGCACGCATGTAGACGACGTCGTTCGTATGTTTAAAATAATATAATATTATTGTGTTTGTAGTCGCGAGCTGGCCTGGGCACGATAATTGCGTATGCGCGCGGCCGGGATTTTTCCCAAGGTATACTACTCCTACATTATATTATAGTCTCCTCTGTGTGTGTGTGTAGGATCAAAGATGGCGACGGATGCTGGTCATTGATGGGAAACAAAACGCACACACACACACACGCGCGCGCGACGTATAATAAAGGTCTTTTGTACACACACACGCACACTCGCGTACTTACGAGCAGTCATGGAGGACATGGTAATAATAATTATAAGCCGCCCGCCCTCTAGCGAGAGCAGCAATACGTAAAAGCGAGCGCGGTGGGGCGAAGAAGACCAGTCGTTTTTCTCAAGATCGTCCGGTGGCGATTACGTCTTGCCCACCCCCTCCCCAGCCCCTCAACACAAAAAACAACAACCTGTGCGTGTTCTTCTCACCCGCGGACCATCATCTAAACTATATAGGTGCACATTATTACTATTACTATTATTATTATTATTATGTTTACGGACTCGAGCGCGGTCGACCTGTCCCAAAACGTCCGGTTGTAATTCCAATTGACGAGATTAGTTTATATGTAAATAATATAATATAAATCGTTTAGTACATCATCGGTCAATAAGCACAACATATTATGTAGGTACCAGATGAATTTCCAATATCACATTATTTGCATCGTTGTGTACAACCTATCGAAAAATGCTAGACCAATCTAAGTGGTCATATCGCATTAAATGATTATGATGTACCTTACCTATATTCCTTTTTTTTTTTTTTAATTTAAATATAAAGACTTCATTATCTAGGGTTATTAGCCTACTTTTAGTATACGTATATAGGTAAGTACCTATATTTTTAGTTGCATTAATATAAGATCATAAGGATCATGAAAATATATTTTATTTCCGTTTTTCCTACCCTTCGTTTAGGAAAATTTGTTTTTTTGGCTGCTCTGCAACACGCTGAGATCAATCATTTAATTATTAGTGAACAATTTTATATTACGTAATATATAATATATGACCTTTTCACAAAACATTTTTGAAAAATTAAACACCGATAAGATGATCGAATAAATTGTGCCCTCCACCACACCAATCTCACGATGCGGTGAATTCATCAATCGTTGATCGTGCATCGTTCGAATATACATATTTAGATATCGGTTAGGTTACATTTTATGTACATAAATTATGATTTATGATTTTTGCGCGCGGTTTGTGTTTCTTTCTCTAACAGCCAACACGTGTTAAATTCTAAAATAATATTAAATTATAATTGTATTATTATACACTATATTAGTATATTATTATGTATTATACGCATACAATATATAATATCAATATTGGGTTAGTTAGAATTTGTCGTGGCAAAATTTAAATTTTGTTGAAGTCAGTTATAGTTGTTTTCTCACCGTCTTGGAACCGTTCTCGGTTGGGCGCGTCAGAAAAGTAATATTTTTGCGTTTTCAATGTCGATCCAAGAACTGCAAACAGCGTATAATATACTTCGTGTATTATAATAATTTTGTCAATATTTTGGAAAGACAAATCGTTTGTTTGCGTTTCGACAATCGTCACGCACTATACGTATATAATATAATATACAATATAAACACACGAATAACCGATATCGTATTGTACATGTAATAATAAAAATAATAGTAATAATAATATTATATGCAGCACAGTCGAACAAACGCGCGTGTCCGTGACCTTCGGTCAGAGATTTTTGGTTTTCGGTGTTTATTTTTCGTCTCCGGTGATAAATTATATACTATTATTATCGTACAAGGAAACGATATAATATCCCTGATAAACGTGGAGCAACCGCACGCACTCGTTTAGTATTTATATTTACTATACATGTGTATAATATATAGGTAAGTGCGTATAAGTATAATGTACAATATTATTATGATGGCGCGCGCCTGCAGACGACCGATCTCCATCAGAGATTGTATTACTGCAGGTACGCAAATAGCGTCGTATAATACTAATAATATTATGATTATAATAATATCAAATTAATAATGTGCAATGTGGAACACGAGACGGAACAGCTCCGACCGCTAAACGATTATAAGACGTATTATAATATTATTATAAAATTGTCGGTGACGACGGCGGAAAAAAAAAAAAACATTATCGCCGAGAGATAGAAAAACGCACCGTCGTAAACCGTTTTTTCTTTTTAATTTTTCGACGTGAATCGAGATAATTATTGGAAATCGAGAGTACACACGGTGTACTTAAAATATTATGGTTAATATGCATGACGTATAATACGCAGCATAATATGACGACGACTCGCGAGGATGAACACCTCGCGGGACGATTTGAAAATACGTCTAATTGCTGTTAAATCGTCGTCGGCCGGAGAGCGTAAAAACGGTTTTTTTTTTTTGTTCTGTTTACCGACGTCGTCGCGCGTATTTGAATGGAATTAAAAAACTGTTGGCTCGACGATTTTGGTCGACGCGAAAAATATAAAGATGGAAAAAAAATTGTATACACATAAATATGATATTAATAATATTATAATAATATGTTACGCTCCTCATCGTTTATTATATAGCGTATACACACGGTCAAACGTAAATAATTATTGTCGGGCTTAATATTATTATTATGATATTTTTTCTCTCTATGCGTATACGTTTCGCGCGATAAATTGTTTGTACAGTTCGTATTTTTTTCCGCCGGTATTCATTATATTATGTTGTGGTATAAAATAATAGTATATGTGCGTTATGAGTAATTTCTGTTGTCATTAAGATTAAAGACGCGCAGGAAAATGCACATTATGCGACATTTTAATATTTTTATATTCTTTCCGATCCGACTGCGCAGACTATTTTATAATATTATTATAGGTATCTGAATATTCTCAATAGCTGTGAGAGCCATCGATATCGAATGATCTACTTAACTTTTATCACTCGTGTGTTTTACATAGCGAAGAGCCGAACTACGCTTGTTTCCGTGTCACGGAGGTGTGGTACTTGTGCTTTTTATTTTTATTACGTGTTGTATACTTAAATACTTTATATGATCATGCCTATTGGGTGTACGGAGGGAAGAATATTTCTAGTATAGGTTTTAATATACAAGTACCTACCACGTTTGGATTAATATTAATTTTATCAGCCCAACATTTTAGACATTACGTTGGTTATTATAAAAAAGCTTTAAGAGACCGGCGTTTTATATTCCTCCCCTTAAAAATTTATGCAATAGAAAAGAGTCTTGAAATATAAAATATTCCACTTACTTAATGTACCCAAGATCTCAAAATGTGTACAAAATATTGCAAGGTTAGGGTTTATTCGAGCAACAGTTAATAATTAAATATGCGCATCAATACATATTGCATCAATACATCGAAACGCACATAATAATATATTGACGAATAGGTTTTATTTTGGGTTTCATATTATATAGTTTGGAAAAAAAATGCTTTCAAATATACTATTATTATGTTTTTGTATAATATGCAAAACAAACATTTATTTATGTACATTTTTCGAGTAGTGTGGAATTCATCATATATGCGAAAGGATATTTTACAATAATATTATTATGTTATATTGCAGCGTGATCGCATTATACAGTAATATTCCCGTTGCGACCGCAGCGAGGACGCGTCGAACGGATTTCGGTGAGGCCCAGACGGCCATCAAGCCCGCTGCAGTCGTCAGCCTCCCGCGCGGTGTTGCACATTATAATATTATTATTAATTATATCGAACGAATTAAAAAAGAAAAAAAAAACGCGTGCAAGTACCAAACTATACACACATAATGATATCGTATATGTTATAATGTTATATTATTATTCGTTACGCCGGTCGCGGGTATAATTTTTATTTTTCGTTTTACCGACGCGCATAATATTAATAATAATAATAATAATAATCATAATCATAATTACACGTCGGCTGCAGCAGTATAGCAACAACAATAATAATAATATGTACGTATACGCGACCGAGTTATTATAATATTATATAGGTACCTATAGGTACTGACTGCTGCAGGTATATAGACGAACGCAGCTGTTTTTCAGAGCAATGATCTGCGGGGCACGTGCTGCTGCTGTCCCGCGTACAGCTGCACAGTCACCTGGATAACCACCCACTACTTCTATCACATAATATACCTGTATATTGTACCACTGTAGCCTACATACGTAGTATAGGTACATATATATTATATATGCATATTATAGGCGCACACGCCTAAAGATGATAATGGTACACGCACTGCAAACACCTTTTTTCCGTTTGTTTTTTTTTCCCCGTTTAATTTTTGTAATAATTTTTTTTTTTTTGGTGTTCGCCGCGACGGAGCGATCCGAAACTCCGACGGCAGCGGCGGCCCCGCGCAAACAACGCGACGGTTTGTTTCTTTTGACACGGCTTGTGTAAATAATAATAGATATAATATAATAGTTTGTGTATTTTTTACCTATATTTTTTTCTCTCAAAAAACACTATACTATACGATATTACGACACACGCTCGCGCGGATGGAGTGTCGTCGTCGTCTAAAAAAAAAATTTAAAAATGACGTAGTTCCACGCACTCAAAAACCAATAAATCGTACATTATATAGATTACAGCGTTTAATAATACAATATGACACGCCGAGTCAGCGGTATATTATTATTATTATACAATATTGCGTGAGTCGTATGTATAATGCCGCCGCAGAGTTTTCCCGCGCGTAGATAGGTACAAATGTACAATGGAAGAGTTTCGGGAGTTTAACCTCTAAACAGAAGAAATAATAATAATAACAAACAATAGCTAGCTACCCGAACCGCGTGTGTACACGAAAAATCAAAAAAATTTAATAAAACTGCACTTTTGGTGATATATAATATAATAATATTATATACCTGGTAATAATATCATTATCATACACAAGTTGCGGAACGGTTGCGAAACCGTTTTTGATTCCGCGAGTTAATGTCGTAAAACAGTGTGCACGCATATACACTATAGGTATTGTAGTGTTGGATAGAGGTATATAGATGCGGTAGATATATTTTCATGTTGACATGTTGTAGCATAATATAATATATGAATATGATACGAGGTCAAGAAAAAAAATTGACTAATTTGATATACCTAATATAGTAAATAAAATACGGAGATAATAAATATAGGGTTTTTTTTTTATTTTCCACTGATAAAATATTTATTATATACGTGTTCGAAATTTTTCGGCCGGCAATTTATATCGATGGCCAAACACGTATAACTGAGCTCTATAACCGAGATAATAATATTATTATAAATGTTACGGAAGAAAATTATTTTTTTTTTTAAATAATATCATCTTTCCCCCGCCGACGAAGGTCACGAGCGATAATTATTATTATCAGTGATTACGGCGAGTACAATAGCTGTAATTCAGCGATAGGTATTATTTTATCTGAAAATAGATCTCCACTTTAATCTGCAATAACGAACTCGTGTTTATTGTGTAGAGAACGGATACAGAATAACGTCACAGATGTAAACGATACGATGAAGCGCAAATGTGAGTTCCTGAGAGAATCCCGTCGTTTTGTGGTCATAACCCCCCCCCCCTCCGTCCACGAACAAACATTCCGAATGCAAGACCATTACGCAACGGCCCGGTGCGAAAATAATTGCGAAACCTAACATAGATTTTGGTTTGCAAGTGTATTTAAGAAACCCACCTTTTTCTTACCGTTCATATTGATTCAAGATTAAACACTCATTATTATTTCGAAAATATATTAACTTATTGGGGAAAACACAATTAATAGTTTCGGACAATTTTAATTGTTCGTACTGTAAGTTTGTCTGTTCATTCCATGTACCAATATAATAATATCATTAATGATAGTTACATTTTGATTTCTCAATCGAATTGTTTTTAATTTTACATTGTCAGTATAATAAATCGGAAAACCTCTCTAAGCTACGAGTTAGG
The DNA here is from genome assembly GCA_016617965.1 of Macrosiphum rosae. Lineage (NCBI taxonomy): Eukaryota > Metazoa > Arthropoda > Insecta > Hemiptera > Aphididae > Macrosiphum > Macrosiphum rosae. Next base: position 79,082 of record WHPZ01590082.1, read on the forward strand.
TTAGGTTATGCAGTGCCCATTTTGGGTTATTACTTATTATTGTGGCAGCCAGCATTCGGCAGGAGTGCAGGGCACATATAAATAAAATATACAATTCGAGTGTTCCAATAAAAAATTATTCGTAATAATTTCAAATAAACTCTGAACACGAACCACTTCACACTGACTTCAAGTTATCTCTAAATTCCAAACAAACATTATATTAATATGCTTCAAGCAACTTCATCGACCAAATAAAACTTGTCAGCAGCACAAAATATCTAACGATACTTTCGTCGGATCAAAAGGGAACAATATTCTCATATAATAAAATCAAAATAATAAAAAAGACACCAATTTTAATAACTATTATTTAAATCACGATTATGAACTTTTATTTTGTTATTATCATTATATAAACATTATGTTGCTATATTTTATTCATGCAATGTATTTATAGTGTTAATGATTATAATCTAAGATTAGATTTAGTTGACTATAGCTAATGCAGGGTTCCTTGAACAATTGCTGAAAATTGTATGAATCAAATATCAATAATAAGCTGTTAGTCCCTTAAATATGATTTAGTGGCCCTCTGGAGACTGGATTGGTCCATTATACGTTTTATTATGAAAATTGGAAACCAACAGTTTGATAAATTTTTTAAGCAACCAGATATAAGCCTGGGAAAACTATAGTGTTCAATATTTAAAAAAAACCACATATTTTATAGGGCGCCCGACGTACGAAAATATAAAAACAATAAACTATGGTCAGACACCACACCCGCTCGGTAAGTCGAAAATCGGTGATCGGGGTATGATGACGTCATATATAAATTGTGTAATGGTATACGCGCGTGTGTGGTGTATACGCATTACACGTAAAAATGCCTTAAATGGTATAATAAAGACGATCCCCGATCTGTAGATCGTTCGATCGATCGCCGCCAGGACGACAAAGCCGAACCAGTTCCGTCGCCGTCGTGGCGGTGCTGTACCGGAATCTCCTGAGGCAGACGGAGGCGACGACGACAACGACGACGACGACGACGACACGTCGCTTCTCCGGCGTCGGCTACGACGTTTTATCGACGCGTGTAATTGACCCGCCGCCACACCGAGGCGCCGCCGCCTGCGCTCGCCCATATACTCTCGTCGCCGTATTATTGTCGTTTGTTGTTGTTGTTGTCATTATTATATTATTTCTATACAATCTTGATTTACGCGATCGTCGTGTACGCCGTTCATCCCCGACAGAAAAAAACCCTTCGGCGGGAATGTACCGTGTAAATATAAATAATTTCGTATAGAGCGAATAGTTGTGGCGCGGCAGCGTCATGGGCGAGGGCACGATATGATATTATTATTATTATTATTATTACGAAACACGTCTCTCGCCCGTCGCCGCCGTCGTCCGAAAAGAATTTTCGCGCAACGGTTGAGAAAATTATAAACAAACGCACACGGATAATATTATATTATATTTTATTTTTATATTGTACGGATAGGTTAAGTATTGTTTTAGATGTGGAGAGGAGGGGTATTGGAAATACAATGAATATACGTTTTTTGTCACTTTTTGAGGAGTAAAAATACTTCGATCTTCATCAATATATCTTTTTTTCTTGTAGAAAAACAAATCTTTTGTATAGTACTTTGAGGAGATGATCGAAAGTGAAAAATTCGCCGTACTACTTTTCTAAATGATTGGGAAAAAGCAAAAAACAAATTAGGGAAAAACGAGCATTTCACGTACAACCAGTTTTCTAGGAAATAGATTTTGTTATTCTGTTTTCGTTCAAAAACAAATAGCAGCTGATAAACCACCTACCAATCTACTAGAAATGTTCGCCAAATATATTTTATATTATAGCACATCCTATGTAGGTTAAACAAATATTTTGATCGCGAATTTTAGAGTTTTTTTTTTTTTAAATAACGATTATAAAAAAAAAAGCTCAGTCAAATAGGCAGCTTGAAAATTTAATAAAAGGTTACGCATATAATTCGCCGGCATCCTATAAGAGTATTCCCGCGCACCCTTTGAGAAAATTATGCACGCACTCACACAGATAATATTTACCTAGGTAATATTATTTTATATGCTGTACGAATATTGTTTTATTCTTCTCTAGGCGGTAGTCGGTCGAGTTATTTTTAACGGACGTGTATATTATTTGTCGTCGCCGTCACACGCGCATATAGTATGGGTATAACCGAAAAAAAAATCATTATACATTATATTGTTTCGTTTATATATATTATATATTATATTTGCGTCGGGTCTCTCTCGCGCGTTATTTAAGACAAAAGAGGGAAGAGAGGAGTCATCAGAACGACAAACGCGTATCGGCGAGATGGGGTCTTCGTTCCATTGTCTATATACGTGTTCGTAATGAAAAGTATCCGGTTTTCGGCTTCTGGACCGGGTACGACGACGGTGGCGGCGGCAGCGGAGCAGAGCGGTGAGTGAGGAGGCGGCGGCGGGTTGGGGTTTTATCTGTCCGCGGATGAAAGGGGGACGGCGGCGGCGAGCGGAAGAGGAGAAGGAGGCGGAGGACGACTACAGGAAAAGAATGAAAAAAAAATAAACGTCGGACCGGACCACATCCTGTGTGTATGTGTGTGTGAGCGCGTCTTCTTTAATATAATATTCTTCCCGAGCTCCCTGCACACACACACACACACACATACACACACACGCATATATATATTAATATATACATAAGTGCAACGATGCGTCGAGAGAGACTTGGTCCACGCGAGTTATACATGGTATAGGTACCTACCTACCTACATGTATATACCATTATTACGTCCGTTGCACACACCTATGTGCATTACACCGACGACGTCACCCGAGTGTACGATAATCACACGGTGTAAGCCTATATATAGAATATAACAACTATAAAACGTGGTGCTCGTGTGTATGTGTAAAAACGGAGCACTTGTACGGTTTTCTCGCCGTTTCCTCTTTGCCGGATACGCGCATCCTCACAAGTGTGCCTGCCTGCCTATATATCCTCATGCACGGCGCGTCCGTTGTCCGAGGGTCACCGGTGGGACGGGTGGTGGTGATGGAGACCGGACGGGGCTTAACGTATTGTCGATTTTTTTTATATATCATATGTATATAGGAAGTCGCATGGTCGGAAGCGAAAATAATACGATCGGATCTGTGAAAACGGCGGGACGACCTCGACTGTTCGAAACATCACACGTAGGTCTATAATATATATTTTGGTGGTTAGCTATGCTCGGTCGTATATATGCGGTTAACAATATTATTGGATGTCTATATATATGTCGCCGCGGCGATCTCGGGATAATATGCATTTCGGTCGGACGATTTCTCGTTTCGTTTTTGTTTGTTTGTTTGTTTGTTTGTTGGTTTTTTTTTCAACTCCGGAAACGTTTCCGACGATTTACGGGCACTGTGATCCACAAACGGGTCGTTTTGGGGAGGGAGGGCATCGCCGCGCGTAACGACTACAAGGTGCGCGCCGTAACGGTTTTGCGCCAAAGGGTTAAGAGTATAGTCATAGGTAAGTGTAAGTGTATAAGCTTCCGCGTCTATATCATAGGTACGCGGGTTAAACAAAAAGAGGACGCACTCGGAAAGCGGGATGACCAGTTTTTTTCACGTTGCCTCGATGACCTTTGACAAACGACGTAATAAAATTGAAATGAAAAGGAATATGGAAATTAGGGATTATCGAATGCTCCCCGCGGATCCCGGCGCGAAAAGGGTGCACGCCGTGCCTAGCGAGGGGCCGCGGAAAGAAAGATAGAGGGAGAGAAGAAACGAATAAATAATGATAATATATATTTTATATTTATATACGTTTACGAGAGAGTGTAATAATGTATTTTGTTATGCAGAACAAGACTGTTATTATGATGTCTCGAAGGATCACTCGAGACACATCATAAATGCGTATCGACGTTTATCTCTGTGACTCGTGGAGAGCCTCTTTCGTCGTATAATATGTTTCATCATCGTTCGATATACAGATTAAACGCCACGTTATAGGCACAACATTACTGTCTACCTATGTACGTGTTTCTTAATTCTTTCCGATTTCATATCAGACGCCACCGGTCGCGGTGGTGGGTTTATCGGTGATAACGACAACAATATTATGATGCAATATTGAATATTTATTATGCAGAAAAACGCGTCCCGGCGGACGGAATATTTTTTTTTTCATTTCCCGAGTTTGTTTGTTGGTTTGTCACTAGGTTTTTTTTTCCATTCGAGAGCGTTTCCGGCGAACGGTATTCGTGAGTGAGCGACTAGTAAATAAAATATCAGACTACAACAGCGACTGCCGCCGAGAAGAACGCGACGAGCAAATTTTAAATAATAATAATAATAATAATAATGTTTTTTCCCGATCTCGTGTCGGTCGATTCTTCCGTTGTTTCAAAACACTGGGACGAACACAATACTATAACATCGTCGTCGGGACAACAATATCATCATAATGCATAATATATTATGGTGAAAAAAACGTTAAACAAGACTCGACGAAAAATATAAATCGAACGCGTATCCGCTGACGCAGGTAAAACTCGGTGACACGCATAATATGGATGTGCAACACATCATACGACTCGAGCACGGATTAAGTCCTCCAGAGGCCATTAAAATACTAAAAAAATATGTTTTCCAAAATGTAAGTTATACTAATAATTAATAAGACAATATTGTACAATAAGTATTATAATAATATAATATGGGCACTACAATGAAAATGAAATTTATTATTTAAATACAATTAATAACCAACCGAAAGTAATGCAGTAGTACAACAATAGTAAATGTAGTCTTTAAAGTGATTATTGTATTATTGAGGTTTTAGACATATAATTGTACAATAATAAAATGGGTAATGGCGTTTTTTCAATAATAATGACGGCACCCGGCCATGGCTCCCCATAAAACCTAGTCTGAGTGTAGTGCAAATAACCGTATAAACCGTTTTGGAACTAACCTTGTGCACAGCCGGTAGATATCCGTTTTGAGCAATAACGTTGGACAATAACATGGTAACAATATCGTAGCAGAAAGTGCACGGCGGCAGCGTTACAATAACGCATGACGACCGACCGATATCGAACGCCGAAGAGACAAGATTAACGACGACGAATTATTGTGATTTTAGAGTAGAGAAGATTCAAAGTATTCTCGAGACATATTATTATTATTATCGAAAGATAAGGCGGATAATTTTCTGCGATCACTTTTAGGAACTTCAGACACACATATACACACGCACGCGCCACGCACAGTATTTACGTATGTGTGTGTGCTCTCGTTATCTTTAGCTAATACTATATTGCGACCGTGACGTTTGTTTAGGAGATAAATAAAAAGAAAAAAAACGCGACAAAGAATAATAAAGCTGCGCCCTTTTGCCGGTACCAATATACATTTCGTTTCCCGGCGCCCGCCGCCGCCGCCGTTACAGTCAATCGATTATTAGACGCGGAACAAAATATAAGACGAAAAAAATCAATAGATGTAGGTATAATATTATATCGGTTTAAAAAAAAAAATCCTATTTTCGGTTGAAATTCAATATTGAAGTAACTACCAATAAAAATGTCAAAATATCGTAAGTATTTGGAATCGTTTTCAAAGCACCGCCGACAAATCACCACGCTAAATTACAATAATTTACGCCTGATTTGATTTCTGAACGGGATTCAGGCCCGATGAAATAATTAATTACTTAGGGGTAGGGCGATATTTTCGTCTTTCAATAAATATTTTGAGTTGAATTGCCTTCACTGACTAGAACTATAAGGAATCATAATATATTACCGGTCTATAATTTATAAACTCCAACATCGAGATCCTAACTAGATAGCTGTATCTCAACCGAAATAGTTATATTTAGATAAAGCTTTTTTAGAAATGCATATTTAAATATCAATAAAAATAAATGTACAAACACTAATCGGTTGTAGAGCTTCTCCTTGTGAGTTATATCTGTTATTTGAAATATCTACAACCGTATATAGTCGATTCAGGAATACATTTAAAAAAAGGTAATTAATACACGAGTAGGTGGTATAGAATCTATACCTACTAGTGATAGTATACGATATAAATAGTATGCGAGTAACCTACGCGTTTGGGATGTACATATAATATTTTGTTATTACTTATTATCACGACAGTCGATGCACTGCCCCCGATAACCACATCATTCCAGAAATATTATTAGATCGAATCGTTTTCCGTCCCCTGCTTTTGATATGTTTCGGAAAAAAATACGAGGGACCCAGTTCGCGAACGTCCTCGAAAAATCCGACACCGGCGGTCTCACTATATTATGATTATTTTGTAATATATCAGTCGCTGCGGGATGGACCGCCGCCGAACGGATTCCGCGCGCTCTGTATACCGCGGATCACACGATTTCCACACTGTTACCGTCTGTCGTTTCCGATGAGTTATTTGTTTTTATTTTTAAATATTGTGTCACACAAACGACAACGCTCCCGATAAATACCCACACGCGCTTGCCTGCCTACACGGGACGGGATCGGCGCTGAAGTGGCGCGCGTCGTCTCTATCTCGTCGGTGTTCGCTCGTCTATAGTATATCAATTACCGTATTATTGTATATAGTTGCTGTAGTAAAATATCCGTCTGTATAAATAATACTGATATCTAACGTGACAAATAAGTCTTCCTCTCCCACCATCGTCGCCCCGCGTAGAGGTATTCGTTAATATTTTAATCGAAGTTTTATCTGCTACTCGGCAGAGACATGTGATCGGCGGCGGCGCACCCAGAGAGATGTCTCGTCGACGACGCGTACTTTCCGTACCCGTATTATTAGACGGCGGCGGATCGATGATGATACTAATAATAATGATTCCCATTATTAGATCTCCGAGGAGAAAACAAAGCATAATAATATCCCTCATCTAACGACATCGAAACTTAGATAACGTAAATGATCATTTCTGCTCTCCCGCACACGGCTAATATAATATTATTTTAACCATTCTACACGCCACAATGATAATAATAGTAATAATGTTGTAGCCCGCTACAATGTTTTTTACCCACACGCGCGGTTATCGGATTGGTACCTGCGTAATTGGATTTATGTGTACAGAGAAGACTGCCAAAGCACCCGCAGCCATTGGAGGTATTTACTTTTTACGCTGTGAGTATTCGACAACATCGATCGTCAGACGGAAGACGAGTCGTATTTTCCCGTCGGGGGAGCCGAAAAACCCGGAAAAACTCTCAAGACCACCTCCGTCGTGTAAGCTTGGGAAATGGTAAAAATGGAAAATTTGAAACTGCTTTCGGGTACCGAGCCAGTGCAACAACGTCGTGCGCTCGTCTCTCTGGATGGCGCACATATCCGGTTTTCGCGCAGGGATCACCGAGCACACGCTATCCAGTTTTCGGAGACAGGCTCGCGCGAGCGCTCCCCCTCGGGCCCCGAAAAGGGGTCATCCAGCATATTTTTATTATTATTATTATTATTTTATTACTATTTTATTGTCATTCAAATTCACCGCTCTGACCCCGGAAAAGAAATACACGCACGGTACCTACACCTATATTATAATACTACCTACCTACACACAACACGTCCTATCTAACCGTCCGCGGCACAACCGAGAGACCCCGAGTCTGCGAGCAATTGCCTCGACACAGACACAGATACTGCAATGGTCGGGTGTACGCGTTATATTATTATATATACAATTATGTGCACTTCAATCTCACGTACTGCAGGCAGATAACCCGCGCTGCAAGGTATATATTGGTATTATTAACCGACGCTATGCCGCCTGGTCGTCGCCGCCGTTCGTAGATTAGTGTAACACAATATTATGATAGAGCAGGTGTGACATAGCTTTGGAAGCAAATATCGCGTAGACGACGACGACGTATTGGCAATATTATTATTATTACTCAGACCGTATAGAATTTAATATTTTAGTCGGCTAAGAAAAATAATATTATGTGTTATTCTTATTATCATCGGATAACAAAATAAAATAGCGTCCTCGATCGTGTCGTACTCGAAGAGCCTAATTAATATTGTCTAGCATTGCTGCAAGACGCCTCTGCTAAACCGTCCGGGGCCGACTACTGGACAGATCGTGTACGACTCGCGGTTTCCTGAGAAAGTCGGTCGATTGCGACTGCAGATTGCAGATTCGTATTCAATTGAACACGGGTACACCGCCGATAACGACGTGTGCACGACGTAAACACACCGGAGAGATAATATTTACATCTCTAACCGAAAGAGAGTACGAAAATAGTCTGATCGAATCAGAGAATAATATTATTATCGACGACGACCGTAATAACTCAATATCGGGTGACGGGAATTAGGAAATAAGTATATTTTTAAACGCACTCGAGCTCGGGCTCTTCCAGGTACAATTGCTACCTGCCTGCCTCCGATCCTAAATACGATAGTAAATAATATTAATCTTTGAATCACGATCCGACGACGACGACAACGATAACGATATTGGCATCGCAAACTATTTCTAAAAGTATTCAATGATTTTGACGATCCGTCCCTGACGATTTAATTAATTACCTATTTATAAATTATTATGTTTTTATTTTTACCTGAGGTGCGAGGTGGTAGATCTCTCGGGTGGCGTCACGTATCTTCATGGGCGACGGCGGATGCGAGCGGGCCCGTCGTCGATCGTACGTGGCGAACGTGTGTCGTCGTCGAAGAGGTGACGGATATCTTCTGCGCGCGAGACAACTGGTGCGCGTGTGCGTATGTGGTACGTGTGGACGCAGGCGCGATGGTCACGGTCCGTTCGGAGCAAACTCCACTGCGGTCGTCGGACACAGCAGCAGCACTGCGGCGGCGGCGGCCGTCGCGTCGCGGGACAGGTTGCACGCGGGGCACCGGGTACAGAGAGCAGCCGACCAATCCGGACGCGCGCACAGCTCGCCGAGTCCTCCCCTCCGCGCCAATCTCCGCGCCGATCTCTCGATTGATTTGCGTCGGTTACGTGACCGCCGCGCCGCTCGGCGCGCGCGTACCCAGGTTCCCCACCACCCACTCAGACCACCCGATCATCATCACCCGCCCGCCCCTACGATCATCCTCAGCGATGCGGCGGGGAGGGTTGGCGGCGACGATGGTCGCGATGGTGGGACGGGGGTGGGGAGGAGACCGTCGTACAGTCGGTTGTGTGTTGTGTTTTCTCTCCTCTCGCCACCGTCGACCTGTCGTTTTATTTATTATTATTATTATTTTTTAAAACTTTTTTACCTCGCTGCGGATGTCGCGCTCGGCGTGTTTCTGTGCCACCGCCACCGTCCGATATCGATTTCGAAAAGAAACGCGCGCGCGCATCACACACTCTGCACGTCTATATAATATTATAATAATATAATATATATTATAATTATATACTGTCGGCGGACGCGATAAGTCCGAATTATCGCGTCGTATTGTGTAATGCGCTCAGGTAACTTAGGTAGGTACCTACTCACGAATGGTGATGTGGAATAATGATCCATATGGTTTAGCATAGGTAATTGGTATATAATATAATGTAATTCATGTCAGACTACATATCGTCACCGGATTTAGACTTCCAGGAGTTTCCAGCACTGTATTATCGGGATGTTATAGGTACTTGATACTAGCCCTCTTAATATACTAGCCCTCTTGTCCAGGAGGTTCAAATGTTTTTAAAAGATTACCCATTCCCGATCCACATTAGCAGTTGGAAAAAAGCAAACAATTTCTATAATAAAACGCAATAAAAAATCGTGACTTTTCAAAGTAATAATAATAACTTTTCATACAATATTGTAGTTCATAGGACATAGACCATCTTTTAGAAGTTTAAAAACTGAAGAATATCAATTTGTATACCTCTATAATATAGCTCTGCAGATAGTGGTAATATTGGTAACTGTTTATGTCTGTATAGTATCTGCAGTTCATGTCAGATCATGCCTGAAACTGATATCAATAATTATAGATTATCATTCGAAGAACAACTTTTCATTGACTATTGTGCAAACAAATCGAAAAAATAATGTACCTAACTTACAAACTGAAATCATTTAAGTTCCTATTTCTGGTAAAACGGTAATAATCCTTTTTTACGTTTAGAGGGTGCACCCTACACTCCCTTGGTACCACTTATACAACGTATTTGATACAGTTTAATTTTTAAAGTATTATCGAGTACCTAGTGCACAATATCCACAGATAGAAGGGCACGCAGCAATATGCGGTTTTAAATCTATTAAGTTGTGTTGGTTATCAGATCGGGGGAGTACGGTAGCACACTCGTACAATTATAATTTATTTATTTTCAATGATTGAATTTTTTGTTTTCGTTATTTTTATCGATGGATATTGATCGACACCTGTGATGTGTATTATAATGATCATACCTAAATCGTTTTTCGCCAACTTGAGTTCATCTCATTGGCCCACATAATTTATGATGTGAATCTCATCGTCACCGTGCCTGCCGTGGTAAGAATTTGCATAGGTCTGCTGCGATCATATTAAATTCGTTCAATCGTTTGGCGCATAGATCGAATAAACGGGAGACGACGTCACCGGCAGATCATCGTTTCGGTCTTTCGGATCACATCAGATTACACTTGAATGCTTTTTTGGAAGAATTTTCCTCCCAGAACTGGACAATAACTCAAATAAGCCTACTTTTAGGTCATCGCGTTATACTATAAGATATTTTCATTTTTATAATTTTTTTTTTTCAAAATAATTATACCTTTTTACCCGCACGATTATAAATATGCATATAAACGGCTGATATATATAGGTACTATATTATACGCTATATACCCATCATCTCAGCCGCGGACATCGACGGGCGTTCTCGTTCATATTCATATATTATAATAGTACCTATGTAGTTATGGAGAATAATCATTTGTGAATAGGTATTTTTTTTCATTTACCACAGGATACATTTTTCCGTTCCAGATCTCTGCAGGCGGAGACATACTATGTAGACTTATACACAGGTATATAGTCAACTGCGACGATATTATATTGTAATATTATAATTGGCGTAATTATCTATTTCGTGTATATATATATATACTGCAGCTCCAATTCATTACGCGAGCATGTGTCTATTTTATGCGTTTCACATACCTTGACCGTCTTACATGTTTCACCACTCTATGTTTTTACTCATCGGAGTATAATTATTATAAGCTTCGTGTGTGTAGCCCTTCCATCTCCCCCCCACCACCTTCGTGTTCGGCTAACGGCCGTGCCAATGCAGTTGTAGTTCAACTAAAGAAAGTCAACATTCTTATAATATTCTATATAGGCTCCGTCAAAATTATAATGATATAATATTATAATATTATACGATAGTCGATAGTAATTACTCGGCTGCACGTGTAAACATCACGAAAACCGAATTTCTAGACGTATCCATCCTACAGTATGGCTGGATATCGAATTGACTGAGACGACTTGAGCTATGTGTTATATATTTATGCTATATACTTTGCATTGGTTCTTTATATAATACAACGCAAACACCGCAAATAGCTTATATTTTATAAATGATGCAGGC
>WHPZ01590083.1:0-20274 GCA_016617965.1 Macrosiphum rosae
CCGCCTCCGCCGCCACCACCACCCCCATCGTCACCACCATCATCTCCATCTCCACCATCGCCTCCATCATCTTGATGTTCTGGTATACTAAATGGATAATCTGTATAACGCGTAGATGGTGCTGATATATAATTTGAAGGTCTTAATGGTTCATAGTTCAGTACAAATTTAGGTTTTACAGGTCGTTGTTGAGGCAAATGGAATTTGTCATAATCGTTCTGATCGAAATTAAAATCTATGCCGGACATCTGCTTATCAACGTCTTCCTGTAATTGAGAAAAATCGGTATTCGATTTTCTCCTTTGATCTGGAGATAAAAATGATTTGAAATGACCATTTTCAGCAACTTTTGAATCGATAGATGAACGGATGCTTTCGAATGTCTTTTCAAGTTTATAGTTGGCATCCGGCTTTGATGATTTAACTGGTACAATAGTGTTCAATGTCAAAAAAATGCCTATAGTGGCCGCTTGAAACACCTATGGAAAAAACTTAAATTGAGAACGGTTCTTCAAATAGTATGTATACCTTCATATATAATACAGAATCTTATGACTAACCACTGTTTACATTTATTGTTTGATTGTATGCCATTATTCGGTATTAAATCGACCATTAAAGCATTAAAAGAGGTCAATGAATTACACGCTTCATCAGTTCTGTCGTAATAAAATACAAGATTTTTTTTATAATTGTGTAACGTGCATAATACCTTTACGTGTAAATATATTAAATATGCATAAATCCGCCTACTAAAACAATCATTCATCGGAAAATGTAAAAACCATATATAATATTATACACATTTTTTTCTATAATTCATTAAAAAATCTACTCAAAGATTATTCACGGATATCTAGAGGTCATATTATTACATTATTATACATTATACTCGTACGCAAAATAAAACTATATCTTCGTATAACGGCAAATAGCATATTAGATCGTTATTTTATGTAATATATTATGTATAAAATATATTGATGTCGTGGAGCCTGTATATGGTGGTTAATGATTCTACGTTTGTCAAACGGACCGAAGACATTATTCAGATCTATATTGTAGAATATCTGCCATTATCTATGTATCCTAGTATCCTACAGCTATATCGTTGTTCGTAATAATGTATGCCTATATAGCTGGTACGATTTACAACGTGGTGGGTGAAACGTTGAAAAATCAATGAGATACCGTAAAAGACGGGACATTATGATAATAATTATTCGAATATTTTGTAATAATAATAAAAGAGATCGGAAAGCCCGCAATACCGTGGGGGTCTATAAGAGCGTAAAAATATCACTTAATAATTTATGTCGGGAGTCAGCAACCTTTTTGATTTCGAGGGCTAAAAAAAAAACGTACATTTTTCACGGGCCCCAGTTTGAATATACCTAATTGTTTTATCTTAAACAAAAATGTATAGTTAAATCGAATTTAGTTTAAGTACCTATTTATGTTCATAATTTTATTGTTAGGTATATATTAATGATGGTATCTAGTACCTACGAACAAATAACGTTTCAATCCGTTGTTTCCAGCAGACAATATCTCAGCTCGTGGATTTGATAATGTCAATTTTTAAGTGTTCATTATCAGTAAATTATAAATTTTACCCTCGAGCCACATAAAATTTCTGAGGGCTGCGGGATGCCGACCCCTAATTTAAGTCAACATAATACAATATTACCTGACATGTGATGTGTACGGCGATCATGGCGTTAGGACACGCTCAGCTCGGCAGTGATCTGGATGGACATGCAGTCAAGTGCGCGCACACGTCGTCCGCAAGAATCGCATTAACACCTAACGCGGCGAGCCGATGGCGTTTGGGTGTATTTGAGAATCACGCGGTGGCGCCTCCCACTCAGAGCGCGTTTCGTGCATTATTCGTTCGCTGTTTCGCATCCAACAGACCACGTCCAATCGTTAAACCGTGAAAATCATACCGTTGGTTTTTATTGCCAGATGAATAAATTACAAATGAAATTAACGAGGAGAACGTAATAATGAAAAGAAAAAAAACTAAACAAAACAAACAATCCAGTTATTAGGTACCTAATATCGGCGCAACTGAAAAATGCATTCGGCTACAGTTTAGTTGCATGATCAGACATTTTCTCAATGGAAGTGTTGTACCTATATATAGTTAACGTGTGACGCACTATCATAAGACACTGAAGTCTTGATTAGGTCAGGTTTAGTTGTCCAAGCATAATTATTATACTATTGGTTTTATAATAATGTCATAATATACGGCTTTTCTTTTTTCTATTTAATCATAACGATAACACATAGAAAATAAATTTCACTATTTAGTATTTTCTTATTTATTTTACTGTTGATTACTGAATTTGTTCTCATAATATATAAACCATAACCTAATCATACTTAGCACAAATGTACTTGGTCGATTTTGAAAAATGCATGTCAAAAGAATACTTTATTTAAACGCAAGTGCATTTTTATTAAAATACTAGTGATTAAGTAAAAGTTATATTATAATAGTTATAAGTTATACAGTTAATCAAAATTAAAAATTGTTTCATTTAATAATTAAAATAATAATTTACATACCTACTCATAGAGTTATCACTTACTTAAAAATGCAAAAAACCGAATATACCGGAAGTACAAACACAATTAATTATGTTCTTACCATTAACTTTGGTGATATAGAGACAAGAGTAAATAGGATAAATTTACCCTAACAACACTTGGAAGTTGGAATTCGTACTGATGAACACATATTTTTTATGTCTTATAGGTAAGTAGGTACTTACGTTTATAAGACAGAGACTTAAGACTCTAACAGAGACTGAGTATAATATCACAATATCTAATAATTACTCTAATAATTCCTAATCATTTTTGGCAATCGTCCTATCTGTTTCAATAGAAATGTCCACAATTATTATAAATCATCAAATACCTACCTATTAAAATGTTCAATAGTGACTAAATGGTGTTCTTATATTGTTATGGTAATGCATTTTAAAAGTAGTGCTGTTGAAAATTTAGTCATTTTTGCATATCAGATAAATCCTAAGAGTTTTAAAGGTATGTTTAAGTCTTAAGTGGATACAGTGGATACGATCAATGGTGGTCGGCCCAACAATCTATTATACGAGGACGGAGTGGCCGAGCGGACTAAGGCGTCGGTTGCGAAGCGCACCAACGCCGGTTCAAAACCTCGGCCGAGGGCAGCATTTTTCTTCGGGTAAGTCACGGTGTCCGGAAAGAAGTGCCGCCATCCCCCACCTGGACATGGCAGATACTTACGGGTGCCCACTAACACACGTGTTCAACCTACAGTACCCTCCCCCACAGTTGCCGAGGTTTAATTAATAAAAAAAAAATACATTATACAATATTATGATATTACATTTAAATTTGTCTACTTAATCAACTACTTATCTACTTATAAGTGTACTTACAAAATCATTTATTTCAATTCTATTGTCAATGAGTTTTTTCTTTTAATTTGAAATTAATACAATGTACACCTAGGTATTTATAATAATATTGAAAACGTAAATTTAAATTCAAAACCATATTGAATTGATTAATAGGTAAGTACTGATAAACGTAATAATAATACAAATAATGGTAAATATTTTCAAGACAACCCATAATATTTTTTAATTAAAAATCATTATTTTTTATTTAAATATCCTTTTATTTCATTTGTAACTTTGAAATTGAAATGTGTATAAAAAAAAAATACACACATTATTATCAATGTAAAATCCATACACTCACCGCTCGGCTCTCCGCTAAGAATCTATAAAAAAAAACAACATTAAAATCGAATGTACAAAATGCGGAAGTATTTTTAACAGCGATTGTAAAAGCAAATACTACATAATAATGTTGAAATTTACAAAGATCTTGATAATTCCAAGAAAAACCAATCCGTTATTGAAATAAAAAAAAAGTCTATAGAAAGAGTCATAGAAACGGAATAACGCTGTGCCTACATAACGTGTAACTATAATCAATGGTAAAAGGTAGGTAATTGTATACATGCCATATACTAGCATAATAAACGAATAAGTAATAATCATAAACATGGTATTGTAGAATGTTAAACCAGTGACTACTAATGATCTATTTCAGTATAGCTGTTTTAGTGTTGATCTTGTACAAGAAATAATAATGAGAATATTAATTTGTTTATCTGACAATGATCACCAAGCAGTTAATACAAAAGCACGTGTATATTATGCGCCCAAGTGCCCAACAAAATGATTCATTAGGATTCCGGATAAAGGTGATTTAAATTTATTATCAATAAAATGTACCTAATCAATTATTTTTATAGTTTTGCTGTAGTTATAATATTATTTATTTAATTCTCTTAATTTGTTTCACAAATTGCTAACTATAGGTTAGGTAGCTAAACAAAATAGCTACCTACTATTTAAAATTAATTTTTAATTTTCTTTTAAGAAGCGACAAGAACATGTTTATAAAATATTATATCATTTCAATCAATAAAAGGGTCAATAAAAAAATATGGCACTCTATACTCGATATTTTTCCTCTTTAAGTAAAATCTATGAATCATAAATATATTTTTGTTAATAAGTTACCAATAACTATGACAATGAAAACCTTACGAAAAATTAGTCAAAAACAAAAAAATCTTGTATACAGTCCAAAAACATATTACATATTTATGTTAAAAAATCTGTATTGGAGTACTAGTTATTCTCCGGCCTTAAATTCTAATAGGTAGATAAATACCTACACTTTTTCAGAACTCCTTCAGAGATTAATCTACTTAAAAACAGGAATTATTGTTATATTATTACCCTAACGCGGGTATCAGACATTCAGACGTGTACAACTTACAATATAATATTGAAATAAAAGCTATATTACCCATTTAACAGCAACATTTAGATTCCAATCGTGGAGATTTGAACGTAATTTATTTTTGTTCTCGGCTGTAAAATTGGCTTCTCTGAACACTCATGTATAATATTATTATATACTATACAGGGTGATTCTTTTATCAAACAACACTCAATATTTCAAAAAGTGTAAATTTTTTTGAAAAATTTTCTTTTTATTCTTTCAAGTTGCTTATAAAACAACGTTTTTATAAAAAAATTATATTTTTAAATATTTTTCATCCTTATAATTTTTTATGTTTGTTTTTTACTTTTTTGAACGACAACATAGGGTTTTAATTTAATATTCCAAAGCAGAATATTTTTATTAGTAACTATTTTGATAGTATTTAGTATTTAAAGTTTTGACGAGCGGAGTGGAGTGGTTCGGGGTTACCCCGCGAAATGTTTATCCACTTCACCGCTCATCAAACTTTAAATACTTATAAGTTATATAACTCATAAACTACTCGGCCAAATTCGATTTTCATGTATCAAAATACTAAGAAAAATATTCTGCTTTGGAATATAAAATTAAAACCCTATGTTGTCATTCAAAAAAGTAAAAAACTTAAAAAATTATAAGGATAAAAAATATTTAAAAATATAACGTTGTTTTATAAGCGACTCGAAACCATGTAAAACAATATTTTCATAAAAATTTACACTTTTTGAAATAATGAGTGTTGTTTGATAAAAGAATCATCTAGCATTGTAGGTCTGCATATCTATAGTATAATAGTATTATGTCGTGACTTGTGATTCAGAAAATGTAATCATCGTTGTCCTCATAGTTATATTATAATAATGTCACTGTGAAAACCCTCGCCTCCCAAAATGTAAGCTTAAAAATGCGCATGTATTTCTTGAGTGTGCTAAGACGCTAAGTTATAACAGAAGATACACTTTCGATACGTATACGATTCCAATTCAACAATCCAACCGTACCAATGACGCGTATAGGTATAATGTACAGGTATAGACGTATAGTTGGTTAATATGGTTTCCGACTCTAGTATTAGGTCGTATGATAATAATATTATGGTAAGGTTGATATTGTTATAAAACACGCGGCATACGAGGGCAAATCATTATTGTCTGGGATAATAAAATCGTTTTTTTTTCTCTTACCCACCGATAAGAGAGTGATGAAATTGTGCCGCTTTCGTATACACGTCTACGAGTGCAGCAGGCGCCTCGGTGTGCACGCGTATAACGAATCCGAGGGTTTTGCGAACTCGAAATAAGACGAGGAGAGCCCTTGGATTTCGAACGGACACGTAGAGAGTTTATAATCGACACGCCGTTTTCACGGCGACCGTCCAAGGCTTCCCGCCGAACAATAATTGTGCACGTGATGGTGTCGCAATGACGATTGGACAACAAGACACATTTATGATGTATACACATATAATATAATAATATGTAGCCATGTAGGACGTAGTTATACACGATTTTAGTTTTTACACCTAAATACAGCGTTTATTATAATTTATGTTAGGCACTTATACCTACCCGACGTGGTGTCGTATGCGGTGTTACACTACGACGGGTGTATTATGCGATACTTAATGTAAATATTTCGGGTGCTCGGCGGAAAGGGTTATAAGAGCGGGCATCAGACCGGCGTAATGTAATATGATTCGCTACTATACAATACATATACGTAGATGTATATGCGTATTTAATATTATTATATGCATTTACGCGTTAGCGCAAGGTCACAGCGTAAACAAAGTACCTATATATCTATACACAATAAGGAAATATATACCAACATCATATGGTACTTAATTGTTATAATATTATAATATAGACAGAACACAGGTAGGCAAAGCGTCGTTTCTCCGAGTTAAAGACGTGTTACTGCGGAGTGCGGACCGCAGCTCGTATAATGTATACAGGTGGCACCCGCCTAAATACACCAATTATAATATAGCTGTACGAGGGTAATACCTAACAATTAATGGGACGCGTTCCGTCGAGACGATATTATTTTTTTTATGCGTTTACCGCAGGATTGCGCCTGTTTTTTTTTTTTTTTTTTGATTATCTTACATTCGAACATAGGTATAATATATATCTACATAATATATAAATATATTATTGTCGGCAGCACGAGAGGCGTATAGACTATTATATAGTATTATACGCGTATAGGGACGTGAAACGAGAACCAAATCTAGGCTAATTCAACGGACGGCGACGTCGCCGTTGTTGTGTAACCACCGACCGATATCATAACCTCTCTTCCTGGCTTCGCGATACACAATACATACCTATATAGGTACCCACCGCGCGGGCACTATTTTTTTTTTTATTATTATTATTATTGTTTTCTTTTACTTTTCGTTTTTTGTTACCGAGTTATACCACCGTTGCCGGTATATGACAGTGTTAACCAAACCGTTTAGATGACCGGACACCGTTCGCGTCCCCGCAGCGGTAGTCGACACGACGACGACGAAGGCGAAGACGACGGCGGCGGCAAGAAATTGCGTTCTTGGTGAAATCGAAACCCAACTGATCAGCGGCACGGACTGCTGGTGTAGCTGCAAGACTATAATATTGCATAAAGGTACCAGTTAAACTATATACCTATACCTAGGCGGAGATAATATTATGGACTTCGCAACATCGTACCGAAACTCCGCCGCCGTGAGCGTGTGTGACGTTCGTTTCGTATGGGTAAGTCCATCGACGTGTATACGTGAAACCGGCACTATACCTATAAAATATAATACTATAATAAGTGTATATAAATTATGTTACCTACCCGCTAGGTAGGTAGGTAGGTACCATATTTTATCCAGTATCGACGATACAGCGCGCGTGAGCTGAAGCGATCGCTTAATATACTTAATATTTTTTTTTACCTAACCTTTCGAATACGAGAACCACAGCCTGAATATTGAGGTTGCAGTCCGAAATAGACTCAAGAACCTAGGTACTATATTATATTAAGGTATATGTTGAGAAAATCTCACAGCATTTAGATGTCATAATATCAATAATAAAGCTTATTTTACTTTTTCGTCATAATGTTATCTGTATAATGACAACCATTGCAGCTCCTTAAACCTTAGTAGGTACATAATTTATTCCCGTTATCAATTTTTATATAATATAAAGTTATATATAGGTACATATTAGGTATTATCATTAAGTAGGTATTATCTATACTCAATGGTACTACCACTACTATACCAAACATAAGTATATCTTATTTCTAAAACAGCAAAAAATAAAAAGTATGCTAAACTTTTTAATTTTATTGAATATAAAATACAATGTTCTTATATCCCGGATAAGGACAGGGTCTATTCATATATATGGTTCTTATATATTATATATAAGAACTATTTACTATTGAAAATATAATTAGGTAAATATAATATATTTATAAATAATTTAAAATAATTACAAAATGTTCCAATATTATGTGCTATATACAATTCATCATCATTTGAAATTATTTAGAAGAGGCTAAGCAATAGCTACCCCCCCCCCCCCAAAAAAAAACCACTTCTTATTTTGACCACATATTACCTATACCTATTCCAATTCAGACTATTTTGGATTCTGAGTAGTGTGAGGATTGTACTTAACAACCTATAATACTGCTTATAAATCATATTTGAAACTATATAGACTTTTTTAAGCATTTATAAGGAGTACACCTACCTATATCCATGAAGATATACCGCCAACTTTAAAATTAAATCAAAACCATTTTAACTGTTTATACAGGAGGCAGCCGATGATTTTTCTAAGAATAATTTGTGTGTGCCTATTACCTTCATATAGGTAATTACTAATTGATATAAATTGGTGTTGGTGCCCACGGCCTACCTATAGGTACCTAGGTTAGTAGGTTCTCGGTGTACTGAACCCGAATGTATTGTAGATACCTCCTAATAATTATTGAGGAAATGTATTAAGCTGTATAAGCCACCTACCTGTTATGAAAGACACGCGTCAATAAATCGATAATCCTGCCAATCATTTTGTGTTTTGTTTTTTTTTTTTTATACATATATGTGTATAGCTAATGTTAATAGCAGCGGTCGCGGAATGCACCGGAACGGAACGCGCTGCACTGCAACTGCCCAATTATTCTAGTGGATATTACCCGCAACATTTCGTTCTGATCGACCCTTGGGTGTCGCCGTCGTCGAAAAGTAGGTGTACCCACACATCGATTTATTCATAAGTATATTATAATATTATCTAAATAATTGTAAGAAAAAATACGCAATTTCCTTGCGTAATGTACTTACCCAGGTATAGGTATACCAAGTATACTGGGTAATGTTTTTGCACGCGTAACTTTGGTTTACTTTTGAACATTATACCTACACGTAGGTATTACATAAAGCATACAACAATAATAGGTCATTGTAAGTGAAGTAGGTATACAATTAATGTTCATGCGACATTTACCGCAATTAAAAACCATGACACATAATAGTAATAATTATGAATTATGATACCTATACCTATACATATAGCCCGATATAGGTCCTAGACACAACTAGAAATAAATTGGAGGCCGGGGCTTAGGGGTAGCTCTCGTAATTTTCTTATTGTTAATCTTTTTGAAAATGTTCCTTACATCCTTCCACTGAGTTTATTTGATTTAAATTTAAATTTCCGTAACATAGGATATTATATTTAGTTAATTAGTTATTGTAAGTGGCTATTATAATAAATATACCTAATTAGCTACATTTATAAATTACAACATTCACATTTATATAATATTAGGTAGTTACGAGGAGGTACCTATGTTATACTATTTATTTTAATCATAACATTTAAATTATACAATACCTACTATAATAATTGCCAATTGGTACAAAATTGTTCGTCCATTAAACCTATACCTAGCATGCCCTAGATGTCCAAATGTCCAACCTATATAATCATTCTTTAATAAATTAACAAAATTTCTTTCAATATTGAAAACAGGCAAATTTTAAAAACAGTACCTATTGCAATTTGCAGCATACTCATTACTCGGCATACTTGGCTATCCTTAGGCAATTTTTTGCCTCATTCAAAGAACATTTATCGTGACTTATTTTCCAAAACAAACATGGGGAAGGTACCTACAAAAATATTTGGGGGCGCTTAGCGCCCAAAGCCTTCATCTAGTTATTCCCATGTTCGTAGGGTATAGACATTGAAGTAAATCGGGGGAGGGGGGGGGGCTTGAAGTGCTTAGCCACTCAAAAGTCCATCAAGCCCCCTCCTTTTTTACTTTTGTAGGATCAAAGCCCCCCCGCTCACATTAATGTCAATAAATAAGCCTCCTGAAATAAGAATGAAAACATCAGACAGTTATTATGCTTATTAGACAGGTAACAATTTCTGTAAAAAAAATACCATTTTTTTACCTTACAGCCCACAGCTGGTTAGCGCTAGTTATCGTTTGCGTGTTTGCGTATAGTCTGGACTTCTTTTTATCTGTGCCAAAACATCATTTGAGCATCCAGCAGCCGATTATCGTTTGCCCAATGATATGTTTACTTATGAATATTCGTACATGATGATGGTACCTTATATTCGCATCATCATACTGAACAATAGAATACCTAGTATAAAAATAATAAAAATAAATATTCACCACCCAATTTTGACAGTGGCGTATTTAAGGTTTTTGTCATGGTGAGCGGGGGGATATCATTTTATCCAGTAGCCCCCCTTTTAAAGCTAGAGGCCTTAATAAGTAAGGACTCCGATAAATTTTTTATATTATATATACAGCCTATGGGAAGGGGAGGTTAATCCCCTCAATCCCCCCCCCGTAAATACACCACTGAATTCTGATTGAAAATTCAATAATTATCTACCATAATTTATATCTAATAAATACATAAAAAAAAAAATTAAAAAGGGTGGGTAAGTGGATGTCGCTCTGCTGTACAGTAGGTTACAAGTGGGTCACTGCTGTGACCGTGTTGACTGTGGTGTTAAATTTGAATTCAATGATAATATCAACGTATAAGAAAAACTATTCTGAGCGAAAACGGTCGGTCAGCCTATGAAATTACCATAATGTTTATTTGATGATATTATTTTGAAAAGTAATTTATTTATATATAACCTATTTGCGTGGAATCTTGTTTTAAATTTTCAATCTTTAGCTATAAAAGTTGAATATTTTATACATTTTAACTACAAAATAATTATTACATTTTAAATTTGATAAATTTTGTAAAAATTCGAACTTTAAATACTTGTAAAAACAAATTGTGGCTATATGTATTTTAAATATTTTTCAACTGCTATTGCAGTACCTAACAATATATATCAGGAGGAGCCTTGTATTAAATTTTCAAGCTTTTTGGCCCAACATATACAATTTTATTAGTATTTATAGAAAAAAACTAAAAAAATTTAAATTTGAAATTGTCCATAAAAAGATCAAAACAAGTAAAAATATTTTGAAAATGTCATCAATTATAGGAATTGATAAAATATTAAAATAAACATATTATGATATAAATTTACAGAGTATACGGTTATTCGCTTTTAAATTACAACAAAATAAAATTTTTTTATGAATTTCTAACTCAAAATAATTTTTCCATATTTTGTCAAGATTTGAACTTTAATTACTTATAAAAAGAAACTGTGACTAAGGATTTTTAATATTTTTCAAATGTCATTGTAACAATATAGTAATTAGTAGGAGCTTTGTATTACATTTTTAAGATTTTTACCAAACAAATAACGTTTTATAGACATTCATAGAAAAAAAAACTAATAAAATTGGAAACTGAAAATGTAAATATAAACAACCAGTGAAAAATTCATGTATATACGTTCATTTGTTTTAGAGCTAACCCAAAAAAAATTCCCGTTTTTTTCTTTATTTTAATGATGTTATTCCCAGCACTTTTGAAAATACTCTTGAAGAAAATGCAGTAACCCCAAACCATAATGGCAGACACAAAATAAAAATTTAAAAAAAAAACACATCATAATGGAAAATCATAAATCAATACACTAATCGTTCAGCTCAGAATCTAAAATAAATAATTAAACATTGCAATACTTAGGTAATTTGATAATTGATTTGCATCTGACTGTTAAATTAAAAAAACGGGGATATGATGGCCGATGTGGATGCCTTGATGTACGATGTCATAAACTTGTAGTACCTATATTTTAAACACTTCACCACCACTACTAGGTACTATATTATTATGTATAAATATTGTATATTATATATTATAATTCATTAATACATACCACATACTTAAATAATATGGCACTCCGAAGTCTAGCAAAATTCTAATATATTATAGGAAGTTCGTATCAACATAATCCATAAACCTCATAAATTAAATTCGAACAATGAAACAAAATAGCAATTATTATCTATATTTTAAATCTTGTAGGTACCTATTAGGAATAACCATTATGTGTGCTGCATAACAATAAATGAAAATGAAAATTATTAAGAATGGTTGAGAATAAAAATTTTGTATATCTAGGCAGTAGTAGTAGTACGGTACATATGAATTTGAAGATGTTGTGACTGAAGGAAGACAAATATAATTGTTTGTGTTTATAATAATTGTAAATAGTTGGTATCTAGTTGGAAACAGTTTTTGTATATTTATTTAGATTCTTAGATACTTACACATGTATTCAAAATTTTAACTAAATGAAACTTTACATGAATTTAGATACAAAATCAACTTTTTACAAGAAAAATAATGGTAAATCAGATGAATCAATAGGAGGAATAAAAGAAGTTGATGCAGAAAAATACAAAAGCGGTAAACTCAAGAACGAAGAAAAATCTACAAAATACAAAGAAGAAAAGGGAGATGATGACAAATATAATGACAAAGGAGGTAATGCTGGAGAGATACATACACACGGAGGTAAAAAGAAAGAAGCATCTTACAAAAAAGGCGACAAGCAAAAAAAATTTAAAACAAAAAAAGTATGTAGGTACATAACATATGAAAATAAATGTATGTAACAAGTACCTATTTTAACTTAATCCGCAGGGTTTTCGTGATAATTATCACAAAAATGAAAAACATAAAGTTAACGAATTCTGGGACAATTATGAAACATATGGTACATTTAAGAAGTTTGGGAAAAAGGGAGACAAAAAGTTGCTAGGCAATAAGAAAAGCAAGAAAAATAAAACCAAAAAAGTATGTGGTGTATAATTGTATTAAGTCTTCAAAAGTATTTATTAATTTGGATTAATATTTTTTTAGGGAGGCCAATCAAACAAAGAAACCAGTAACAAAGGTGAAACAAAACATAAGTCTGGAAAAAAAGGAGAAATTGGACATAAAAAGGAAAAGCATAGTGACACTCACTATAACAATGAGTCTAAATATCATAAAGAAAAAAAATCTAAAAAACATCATAAGAAAAATACATAAAACGTGTTAACATATTTTTAATAAAAAAATTATTACAATAAGTATAAAATAGTATTAATATTTTAACAATAAGCATTAGAAAAGTAGTGATACAAAAATAAAATAGTTAAGTACAATAATATGTATTTAAATTTAACTGATGACAATAATTAAAATATGGAAGTTACCAAGGAACTCCGATTTGTTTTCTTTAAATATACAGCAAATTTTATAACTCTTCAAACTTAGTCAACAATCAAAATGTATCTTTCCATATTTAAAAATCAATAAATAAATTAAAAACAATTTTGGTTAGAGAAAATGGTTTTTAAATCATATTTTGATCCATTCATAATATAGTTAGAAATTAATTTGATAATGTGACTGTTTTTACTATATTGGTTTTAGAATAATAAAAATGCTACATTCTTAAGTCATTATGAGTAATAATTTAGCTATTGATATAAATCTAAAACTTAATTATCAATAATTAACTACACTACAATAAATATATTTTTCTTGTGCATCACTAATGCTATTGCACACCAAAATATTGTTGCCCAACAATCCATAACTAAATACTCCGTGTGAGAAGTTTCATTTACCGGTTGCCACCTCCACGGAAGTGTATTGTAAAATATATTGTGTCCAAGGTATAGCATAATTGAATTTTGACCTGATAAATATGATTATTTTAATAACTACATAATATTATTGCAATAATATACTCTATGCTTACCAATTTCGTTAAATGGTGATCCACCCCAAAGTCTCCAATGTTCAATAATTAAGAACAGTATAATGAATATTAAGAATGCGGAACTTCCAGTAATAAATGCATAAGACAAAGAGAACAAATTTTTATTAATTGGTATTAAGCCATCTTCTTTGGAAAAATTACACAAACCACCTCCGATTAGACCCTAAAATTGCAACAAAATTTATTATTTTTATAATTTTATACTGATACAGTAACAATAACAGAAACATAAATAAAAATTGTCCTACTATTATTATTATTTACTATTTAGTATTTACTATAGTTTATTATGAAAAGCATGTTGTCATCAAGGTTACTATCAAGAGAAACTAAAACGAAGCTGTATATAGCCTACCTACGCCCTATTGTGATGTACACTTGTGAGACCTAGTCGACAACAAGAGGCGATGAACTAAAACTTCTAATATTCGAGAGGAAAATATTAAGGAAGATATATGGTCCTATGCTAAACCCGGAGTCAGGAAGTTATGAAAGAAGAAAAAATGAGGACATTGAAAGCATTTTCAATAAACCAAACATACAAGCATGTCTAATGGGGGACCATGGTAAAAGCGGCAAAAGGCCTTCATGGCCTGTAAGCCTAAAAAAAATTAGTTTATTAGTTATTACTAAATTAACATTAACCCTTCGTTAGCACACATGTGAGTGCTGCGTTCACACAAATAACATTTCGAAAGTCCATCGAATAAATGCTATCAAATTCATATAATATCCGATTAATACAATTAATACCTTCAAATGACATGTTTAAAAAATATATTGATAAATAACAATGATATAAGCGTATACGCAATTAAAGTGCTTTTTGTTGTTCCCGAAGAATATGGTATGATTTACTATTCTAATTTGATCAAGTAATTAATAATAATAAAAAAGTATTGAATGAGCACAGAGCCCACAATGTAGCAATCATGTTGTGGAACATAATATGTTTACCAAAAACAGATTAATGTTGCATCTATATTTAGGATTAAGTCTGTTGCATGTGCATTAGAAGTCTAAAACATTAATTTGTTGAAAATAAACTTTGAAAAAAATAGGTTTTGTGCTTTTCTAGAAATAGTAATTATAGTATTAAGAGTATGATATGTATTGACTGGTGATGACTGATAAACATAATTAATATTAGTTTTTTTAATCTATTGAGTACTTTGAGTACTCAATAAAATAACTTTAATACTTTTCAACAATTTTAGTATAATTGAATAGATTGAATATGATAGAACAATTATAAATATAATATTAATTATTCGACAGTGTCCTAAAGTTAATGCAAATTAGAACTTGTTATTAGTTAAATATTCTTTAATAATATGCTATTTATCTATAATATTCTTACTAGTACTATAGTCCAAGCAATCCAACGTTTGATCCGTTCATTTGTATACTGATAACATAAGATAATGCGACCAGCATGAACACCCATATATACAAGTAAAGTATTTGTCAAAGTACTTAAAATACCTAAAGTAAATTTAAAAAAAAACAAATTGTAAGTTAGGTATTTAGAATACATTTTTAATTGAACACTTAGGGCCAGTTGTACCATCTCTGATTAAAGTTAACCGGAGTTTAATCGGCCAAATTTTCCCGGTTAAATATCTGTTATCAGCTGATTAAGCTTAATCGTAGTTTAACAGTTGACGGGTCAACTAGCCCTTAATATATCTTACCTTCAGGATCAAATGGTATTGACTGATAAACATGTTTAGCTGTACCAGAGTACATATGATTTTCGCCAAATACTAGCCTATCAATATATCCAGCAGCACCACCAGTACAATTAATGTTTGACGAACTATTGTAGAGGCCACCTGGTCCCAAGTATCCTTTAGGGCAACCAGGTACAGGTAAAAAGAAAGTAATGATAGTATGAATAGCTACTAATATAATTACTATAAACCATTGCCGGGCACTTTCAATAATATCTCTGATTACATCTAATCTTGTATTCTAGAAAAAATATTTTTTTAATTTTCTTGTAATAAATAATTTTGAACAAATTACCGTAAAATAGGGTTGAGGTTTCATAAAAATTGTTTCCAATGTTGCTGCTATAAAGTATATAAATGCTAGTCTTTGTAATAAACCCAATGGTCTAAAAGTGCTTAAATTATTGTTGTTAACAGAATTTAGCACTAAACCCATGATCAATAGGGCAATTGATCTTCGAACGACGCGACCAAAGACATATTTTCTTTTGGTGCTTGAACGAAGTTGAGATCGCAATGATATGGCTATACTTACTCCCATGACCCAACAAAACCTAACAAAAAAAACAAACTTTATAATCACAAATTTTCAATTATAAACCAATTATAAACAAATTGATTTTATTTTACCAAGGCAATATGAAGTCTGCTAATGTGATACCATTCCATGGAGCATGTTCAAAGAACCAATAATGTCCACCTCCTAGATTGACAAATACCATTAATATGATAGATATCCTAAAACAAAAATATTCCATTAGGTTAAATTATTAAATTATTTTTTAATACTAGCAATTACACAATTATGTCCAAGCATAAAATGTATAATGAATAATAATATAATTTTTATATTCAAATGTATATAGGTATTATAATTATGTATAATCCTGAATATTTTGGATATAATTGACAATAGTATTTTATAATCAGTGACGTTATTTAAATATTACCCAAACTAACAGAATCATACCAATAACTAATTATGTTGTGTATTGTTTAATATTGAGAGGGGACAAAAAGCTCACTTGAGAAAAGACTCAATTTTCCAAAAGGTGACAAATATTGAAATTACTTAGATACCCCAAAATAAGCCACTGCTCAGAACTACTAATTAAAAAAATATATATAACCAAGTACAACTAAATCAGAAATTGTGATTATATATATTTAAGTTGGAAAATATATTTTACATACAAGAATTTCAATTTTAAGTAATTTTTCAGTAAAATAATGAAATTTGAATTTTTTTTGATTTAGAGTCCAAATCTAAAAAAATGAAATTGACCCAAATTTTATCTTCTAAAGTTAGTTGAAAAATTATTTTTCATAAAAACCAAAATACGGTTTTAATCTTTCTAATTTAAAATTTAAATACAACAATTTACTTAATAACTATAGTTGCTTATCAGTTAAATGTAAAATTAAATTATTAAATTTAAAAAACATAAATATTGTAATGTTTAATTTAAGTTATTACTTATTACCCTCTAAATGTGTCTAACGATGTGATACGATAACTATTATTTTTGACTGGTGTCGGAATTTGAGGATGAATAATAACCGGTTCATTAGAACCAGTTCCAAAATCCTAAAATTATAAAAAAAATAAACGTATAGATTATCAAACACTGTTAATTTATATATTTTTTTACAGACATTTTAGAAATTAAATTCAGATTAATTTTCAGACATTTCTAAAAAAATTACAAACTATACTCTGTCCAAGTTAAGAAACGTAATCGGCGGCCGACTTGTGCGCTGGGGCGTGGCACTACAACACAGATGGTATACAGATAATTGATTGGGTCAGGAGGACAAACAGGAGTTTCCTGACTGTGGTCCGACTGTATCGCCGCCAACAACGTACCTTAACTTGAACATATAATATATAATTTATGATATCTGCCAGTTTATATGCAGCGTTAATGCAGATTAAAGTAATTCTGTAATTAGTTAATTCAGGAGTATTAACGCATTTAACATTTGGTTCGGTTTGTCAAACCAAATAACTCTCAGTACAGAATTAAAAAATGCATATAAATAGCTCAATACGCATAAATATTTAAGAGTATTTCAAAATTTAAACTCTATACCATAATATACTTAATATACCATCTATATCGGGGAATAAAATATTTGGCTTAAAATAAAAATTATCACATTCTCAGTAACCCTTTTCATACCTAATTGAGTATGTACTAACCAAAAGTGTTATTTGAATAGGGATAATTTGTATTAATAAATGTGTATAAACACAGTATTTGTTACCTACTTTAATCTGAATTTAATTTCAAAATTAAATATATTATTTGGCACGACCATTTAAATTAATTAAAGAAGTTGTTTAGTATAAAGAGATGTTCAAATGTGAACAATTTAATATCTTACCCAAATACCAATTAGTAAGGCATTTTTTAAAAATTATTAAATTAGTAATTAAGTTATAAAATTTAATCAAACCGCATTTTTTAATTCGACATCAGAACCTTCAAATGTTTGTACATCACGGCTAGGGGCCGTCTGAAACATCTAATAGTTCATACAAAATATTTGAGATATATAACCCTAAAGAGTTTAAAAATAAGTTCAAGTTACATTTTCAATATCCAAATCGGTTTTTGATGCAAATCGGAACACGGATGGCACAACATAAGTCCTTTGCAGATAATTGATGAAAAACCAAACAGCAAAGGATGGTATTATGAGTAATAATGCATAGACAAATGCTAAAAAAAAATAATAATAATAAATGTACGAGTTTATGGTTGTTTTTAGATTATAATTAATTTATAAAATAAAAATGAATAACTTACGCATGAATAGATCTTGAGGAGTTGATAATTGTTTGATTTGAGAACAATTGAAATTGTTTGAAATATTCCATTGATAAACTCCATGTTCTTCAAAAGTATGAAGTGTTCTGTTAAAAATAGAGAATATAGTTAATAATATACTGTCAATCTTTTAGGGCCAGTTGTACCATCTCTGATCAAAGTTAACCAAAATTTAATTGGCCAAATTTGCCCGGTTATAAAATCTGTAATCAGCTGATTAAGCGTAATCAAAGTGTAACTGTAGACGGTACAACTGGCCCTTAAAGTAAATAAGTAATTGTAATGAATAATACAAATTATAATGTAGTAAAAATTAATGACTAACCTGCAATTATTATGGCTGCTGTCATTGGTTAAATCTAGCCAGAGACTATAAATTGTATTTAATCTGATATTAGTAACTCCGTTGTTGGATATGTTTTCTTTTTTCAATAAATCACACTACAGGAAAATATTGATGTAAAATAATTAAATAATATCAAACAAATGACTAATATATATAAACAAATAAATAATGGGCTTAAAATTTATTATGATCCATTTATGTTTAGTAAATTTTATATACCTACATATTATATTTGATATTAATACATAATATTAATGATAAAACAACAATTAATTATTGTAACCACCATAATTAGCTATCATAAAATAAAAATACTAATAACACAGTAAACAATAGTTAATAATTTGTAAAAACTGAATATTCTTACTTTCTAGAAAAAAAAATACTAGTATGATAATTTATTAATTGTAAGCTCGAAAAATCAAAATAGGTGCAATAATCACCAAGTAAAATAATATATAAGTATACTTATATGTATTTTAAAGAATTTTAATATTTAATGTTATAGGACAGTTATATTAATATAGTGATAATGTCCTTACAAAAAAGATTCATAAACATTTAACTCAAAAATCCATATTATCATTACTTATTAAATATGACTTGAATTGCTCAATTGAATTACTTACCAATTAATAATTATGCAATTCCATTAAAAATGTACAGCATAACTACAATTACCATTAAGTCAATAAACCACAGGTATAACTAGTGTAAAGATTAGGATTAGTTACCTAATAAAACTTTTAGTAATACTCAAGTGGCAAGTGTTTAACTGGTAATTAGTTATACATATTATCTATTAAATAATTATGGAAAAAATAGTTACAGGTATAAAATAATACAATACAGAATGAGGTATTAGAATAAGTTTTATTTTAAATATGCTTTTAATTAAATAAACAAAATAACAATCAAATCTCAATTTTAAATTTAACAACTTAAAGTGAAAATAATATAAGGAATTATAATTTATATCAGGGGTGGCGAACCTACGGCACGCGTGCCAAAAATGGCATATTGGTCAAATTTCAATGGCACGCGAAAAATTAAAATTATAAACAATTATGCTATAGGTATATAATATATAGATAACATTTTGGTTATAATAGGATGTGTAGGATAGCAGCCATACATAGTAGGTACATACGTGACACGTTTAAACCGACGGACGATGGAAAATAATTTAATAAATCCGTAACTTTATTTTTATGCTTATGGAAAATATAATTTCCTTTGGGCACGTGAAAAATTTTCAAAACCTTGATTTGAAAAATTTGGCACTTGACCCAAAAAAGGTTCGC
>WHPZ01590084.1:0-15405 GCA_016617965.1 Macrosiphum rosae
AACCTGCAGAAAAAACTGGGGTTGCCATTTAAAAAAAAGTAAGTCGTATTGCGAATGCGCGTATCGAGTGACCTAAAAATTTTAAAATTGTCTGAAAATATGTATTTAAGTTCTCCCTATTACCTCCCGAAAACCCCATTTCAATACAATGTCACCCATCTGAGATATTCAGTGGTACCTCTTAGCGTGAACACACTGTACCTATATGTATTTTGTGGGAAATTTAAATAAAAAAATAAAAGTTCGTGCATGTACGAAGCGATCTTTGACAGACAAAATATGCTTAACACAATGTTTCTGCATGTCAACCTGGGCAGGACTGTATTATCATGTTTTATGAGCTTTGTTTCTTTGTAAATATAATACATTTGTAATCGTTTATTATTGTTGAATATTGATAAAATTGTGCTCTTTGTCAATTAGCGCCATAATTATTTATATTTATATAAAAAAATTATTATTATTAACTTCGTACGTAAAAAGAACATAACACCAAAATATATTTAAATTATAATATACTTGTACAACATCACATAAATTAGATACGTTTATGTGTGAGTAAAAATTATTATTATTATTGTAGGTAATAATTATTTTTGTAAAATATAATAATTCGCCCCATGCGAAAATATTCTCTAATTATTTCCAATACCTACTAATTTGCTTTTTTAGAAACTGATTATATATTTAATATTTATAGAGTTTAACTTTCAACCCTGCAGTTTTATAGCAAAATCAGATATGGTATCCTTAATTTGCAACTGATTTCTCCATAGTCCACAGTCTAAAACTATGTGTATGAAAGCTGATAGTACAGTGCTCATAATTTAATTTAAAAGTTCATTAAAAAGTTTACTACAGAAATGGTCGCAAAGTGTATATTATGCTTTCGTCGTATAATTGGTTTGAAAATATATAGCCAGAGTATTTATTTAAGTAAACGAATACGATTCGAGTGAAATATTAGTACCTTGTTGGTAAATTAAAAATTCATTTATCATTGCGTATAATATATACCTACCTACTGAAAATTTGATTTGAAATAGAAAAATATTTGATTGCTGCTCTATTCATATTGTTATTTTCCAGTGTTTGAGATGGAAAATAGAAACATTTAAAAACCACGTTATTGTAGCTTATCTGAAGTTCCCAATTAAAAAACTAATAAACTTTGAATGGGTTGGTTAATAAAAATATAATTATTTTTTTCTGAAACGGTACCTATAAAAACAAATGTCATAAAAATTAATCACACTCCAAGCATAATAGAAACGAATAGTATTCGTATCTATTTTAATTATAAGTATGTTAGTTTTTATTTTTTAAATATTTTTCATTTAATAAAAATACATGCAAGTATGTTATCATTAATAATAATTGTGATGTATTCAATAGAAATATTGTGTAAAATAATAAATAAACGTTGAAATAAAATATTAATATAGTTAAAAACAATGTAATATATTATGATTTATGATTATTTTCACTGATCATGTAATGTTATAATAATATTTTTGGTTGACCAACCTGAATCCTTTTCTAATGCAAGAAAAGATTATGCAGAAGCAGACGCGTGTGAACGGTCTACTGCACTTGTGCACTCGCCTACGATTGTAATAGACATAAGTTGTAACTTTGTAAGCTTTTCTCGAGAAAAGTAATTGTGTTTCATTTAGCATTTAAAAATAAGAATTTAATTACACGGTTATTTCCATATGGATTACATTATATTATTATATGGTTTTGTATTCACTAATGTGTAGTATTGTTTAGTCAAACAAATTTCTGAACCATATGAATTAATACAATTTAAATGGCTAATCAAAAATAATTTAATTACACTGCTTACCGCAACTTAATATTGTCTAAGCGTATTTTGTTGTCACCAAACAAGGGAGTTTCATCCCAATAACTAAATCATTAATATGCCTATCATGGTTTACATATGTATCAGTAGATGTATCATAACCAATACCATTTAATCATTCGATTATGGCTCGTTTGATATGAATTACTGTGGAGCACGATTATTTCAATTTATAGTCTTTTTTAATTTAATTTAATATATTATATTTTAATTTACCTTCTTGTGAAAGGTTATTGTATGCAGGTAGGTGTTGGCATTTTCCACAGGTATTGAGGTATATAGGAGGTATAATGATAAGAAGTAGAGAGAAAATTAAATATATGTAATAGTGTAATATCTTTTTCAAGTGTTGTAATTAAGGTACCCAGAGATCGAAATAATAATATAAACTGTAATAATAATAATAATAATAATAGACGAAAAAAAGTAATGTTTTATATGAAATTCTATTGTGACCACATGAAAGGGCCGCATGCAACATAGCTATTTATTAGTCCTAGTGTAACTGTATATCAAATTGAGTTATTTTTCTAGATACATTTCTGTTACTAGAGAGTCTGTGACACGACAAAGATAAAAAATATAATTTTATTGGTGTGAAATAAAATAAAACACCATTAAAAATGAATATCCAAATATGAATAATAAATTCAATAAAGCGACGCGTTTTTATAAATAATCTAAAATGTTAATCGCTGAGAACCTGTCAACAATGACACTGAACGGAGAAAGCTCAAAGAGAAACTATAAAATAACTTAAGAAATAAGGATAGATATTTACAATTTGTTTATTTTATTTTTTTTAAGGACCCCTACTGAAATATTATATTATAATCATGATTGGTCGCCGGTTGAGTTTTAATTTAAATTGTGTCAATCAAAACTGCTGAAAAATGATAACAATTTATTATAATAATCGAACTCAAACGATCAAATCATCATAATACCCAACATTTATTATATTATATAATAATATGGACAAATAAGGGGCAGGGATGAACTTGTTATCCTTCGTTTGTCGCCTCATTAAGTAAAATATGCACACGCTGTTCTTTACGGTTTAGTGACTTTACGAGCTTTTAACGGCATTTACTTTTTTTTTTTTTTTAATAATATTATAATGATATTACCGTTTTATCGTATCAGTCCTCGTAATCGCTGTGCTCATATAGTGCTGCTGTCACAACTTTCGCACCCGACAAATACAATTAATATAATAATATATACGACTACATATTAAAATATATATAAGATAGATAGCGAGCTGCGAACTGCAAGCCTGGGTCACATTCGGCTTCGTAGAAACTGACGTTTATATAGGATACCCGTACTAAAAAAAAATCAATCGGTCCGATCGACAGGTTGTAATTATTATAATGTAAGGAAGTCGCGGACTTGCATTCGTCAATATTTACACTAGCGCGCGGCAAAGGCCACGAATATATAGATGGAGGAGGTAGGACTTATCGCAGGAGGAGTAGGAGCAGGATTTCTCTATGAACGTTTTCACACTTGTTTACCCACGACGTTTAGTGCCCCGCAAAAGGTTTATTTAAGTTACTGAAGGCTACTCTGTGGTAATATTGTATATTCGTATGTATACATATATATATATTATATAATATTATAGGTGTGTATTAGACGGCGGCCACCCGACAACCTACCGAGTACGATACACGAGTGTTATATATATTTTAACGACGTCCATAATATAAGGCGTGTAACCGTTAAAAAAAAAAAAATCAAAAGAATCTCAAAAGCTTCAAAGTCCGTATATAGCTGTTATACTAAATCGGTACTACCTATATAGCCTTACACGCTATATACCTTATACAGCGGAGCCGGTAAATTGCGTCCCCCAAAAAAGGTCATAGTTATATACTACGTAAATTGCGGCCCATGTACTTATAAAACATGCGTAAATTGCGTCCGAGGTATATTTGAAACGTACGTAAGTTGCGGCCCGGGTATATTTGAAATGTACGTAAATTGCGGCCTGGGAAACATTTATACATGACAAAATGTATGAATTGCAAGCAAAAAAAAATTACTACGTTAGACTATGTGCGAGAATTGTCTTACAAATTTTTACCAGTTTCTATTAATTACAAATTTTTTATAATAAATTAATTTAATAATACATTTTTTAACCATACACATTTTTCCAGACTCATTATTACTAATTGCTAATAATATATTTTTTAATTAAAAACAAAAAACAGCAAAACCAATATTCATACAATTATATTGACAGTCCTGAGTTTGAAAAATGAGAAGGAAAATATTGATTTTGCAAAAAAAAGGCTTAGACGTAATTATTACTTATAAATAAAAATTATTTGGGTAGGTACCTAATACAATAATTATACCCTGGCCGCAATTTACGTATGTATAAAATATACTCAGGCCGCAATTTACATAAAAAATTAAAAATGGGCCGCAATTTACAGCGACCCCTTATACAGGTATCTACTGTCAGTTGACTACTGCGATAACTGATCTACATTATGTAGGAAACATTATAATACGAACACTGACCATATTACATAATATAGTATCGTGTCAAGACTTTTATGACGTTACAACTGACGCGCTTTGATGTATCTGTATATTTAATCAAAAGTAAACTGCGGTGATCAACTGGGTCGGATCTATAAAGGCTCTAAAAAACAATGTCCAATCAAAGAATAAAACCATACGGTAGGTAAGATTCATAATAATATATATTATTATATTATATAGAGTGATTCTTTTAACAGAAAACATAGATTACCTACCTGCCTACTCGTAAAGTATTCACGTCATTATTGAAAATATTTATTTTCACAGTTACTCGAATTTCAGATAAAACAACACTTTTTATCGTTATTAGTTTTTTGCATTTTTACTTGTTTGAATGAAAACATTTATTATTGATTACGTCATGTTATAACGGACCAGCATTTTTTCTGAAATGTATCTACCACAAAAATCGAATATGAAGGTAACTGCTAACTAGTAGGTACTTAAAGTTTTGATGGGCGCGGTTGTTATAATCGTTGTATTGTACAAGTATGACATTTTACCAACTTACTTTTGAAGTAACGACGCCTTATTGTGGTCCATAACATATATTTATAATGTAAAATACAATGCCGTAAAACGATGGTGAATGAATTGAAATATATATATTTTATATTTGACAAATACAATTGATTGAAAACTAATTAACTTAACCCTTTGACTTTTGAGTGTCATATTATGCGTCCATAGGTCAGTGTTCTAAGTTCTTCAAGGGCCATGATAGACGCAACGCAAATTATATGCGTCTTTGTTCTTTTAAATTCAACAACAGCTGTTTTTCAACACTAAACCGATTCAAAGACGAATCCAAGGAGCTTCTAGAAAATATATCCGAATAATACCAAAGAAGTTATAAATGAATTAATATTTTCATTTTTCCGTGGTCTACAAACATATTTTTTTTTTTATCCATTTATCATATCACCATCACACCGTCTAGCGTCCTATTACGTAGTCGTTATGTTTAAATTTTGTTTGTTCTATACGTACGTAAATAATTATTATTATTCATACCGCTAACTATCGCATATTTGTATTCGTTAATTACATTTTGAGCACCAACGGCCATCTAGAATATAAAAAAAATAACTCGGTGCAAAACTGGCCAAAATTAATATACCTACTTGTGATCCTACGAACAAATTCATCTACAACCTTCAAAGTGCTCAAAAATAAACCGGAACAATTATAATATGTATCACAGAGTGAAGACCAACGGTTAATTTGTAAGTACCTATTTCTTGTGACATTGAACTTCATATTACAAATACTGTTCTGTTGAGCATTTTATGATATTTACTTGTACAGTAAGTACCTATATAAGTACTTTATAATATAAATATTTTTTTGCTTACGGATTAATGGTAAAAACAACTTATTTCAACAATCAAATAACATAAAATCAATGAGTTTAAAATCAATTAACTATGATTTATATTTTATTAAATACCTACCTATATGTATATTATTTTTATTTGTATAATGGCAAAGTGGGTATATTTTACTATAAAGGGAAAAATTAAGCTTTCATATTATAAAAATAAAACTAAATCTTGACAACCAATTTTTATAAGACAATAAGGGTTTCCAATTTTCATTTTGCACCAAGCGGTTACAAATTTAATTTTGATAACTAATATGTTATAGATTTATTTGAATTATAGTATTATGAATTGGGCGATCAATTGTTATTTATTTAGTAGAATATTGATTATGAATGCCTACTAAATGTTTAAAACCTATTAAATTCAAACGTACATTTCTAAATAATTTAGAAAGAAGTACATATTCCATAAATACGAATAAACATCAAATTATTAATAGGAAATGATTTTAAAATTTTAAAAAAATAAATAGAATACATTTTTAACCCAATAAAAAAAAAAAAAAATAAATATTAATGATTAAATTCCCACGAGAGCTCTAATTTTTTTAACTTTATAAAAACTGTAAACACGTTTTCAACTACTTACTAACGACCACTCAAGCACTCAATAGACGTCTCCAGAAAGTTTTTGAAATATAAAATTTCGAAAATAAAACTTGTATAATTATAAAATAAAAACTAACAAACTTTAAAAATAATATTTGTATAATTTATTTAAAAAGCAAATCTGAGTACCTCTATTCATGTATACACTATATATATATTGTACATAAGGTACAAATAAGATTCATAAGGTAAACTAAAACGATAAAATAGTGTTAGGACTTATACGTGCGTGTACTATAAGAAACGATCATATGGTAATTTGTGCGCATGTATTTGTGATATAACGCCGAAAATGCTAATAAAATAGTGCGTATGAGTAATACTGTTTACTGCACAAATAAATGGTAGGTGGATGTAAATCTACAAAAAGTACTGTCATTGTTCAGCAATATAATTGAGTTTTACGATAATCATTTAACATTATTTTGTTTGAATTTTTTAGACGTGTATTGTTTGTAATATATTATAATTAATAATAGTCACTACCTACTATAGTTGATAATCTGAACTGACCAAGATCAATATAATATTATGGTTTGAGTGACATTCAGTTATTTAAAATAACAATACATAGTCATCGACCGGATATTCGTAAAATAGTATTGTTATAATGATATTACTGATATATAAAAATGTGTATGTATTTAGTTAAAAACGAGGAAAAAATCAAAAAAATCCGTCAATTTCTATAATTGGTCTCAAATCCCTTTTTAAATATATTTTATTTCCTGTAAAACAGATTGACATAAATAATTCATATTAATCAGCAGGTAACTGGAAATATTTTTATTTGACTGATTACAATTTATAAATTTATACATGTGATAAAATATATATATTTTGTATTATTTACACCGACCTAAAAGGATTTTTTTTTTTTTTTTTGATTAATCGTTGCTTCTATGAAAATATAATAATTTTGTACCTCTATATATAATGATTGATATATATTATTTTACCATCGCTGGTTTCCTGGGAACAAGCTCTATGTTGGCAATATTTATATTTAACACTTTTTTTCCTGTTGAAATGAAACGTTTATTTATCATTATCACTATAAATAATTTTGAATAATATTTCTCAGCGAGAAGAATCAATAAATGCAAAAGAAATTACCGTATTCAAATGTAAATCGACGTGAAATGTCATTTATATTTTTATAAATTGTTCCGTATTATTTAGATTATAAACAATACGTTCGCTAAAATATTCCTTCTCGGTAACTGTGTACGAAAACTTCATGAATATAAAATGAGTCAGACCTTTTTCATTATTAATCTTCATAAGGTCATTTTTACGCGTATACATATACATCATACTATTATAATATATATTCTACATTTTTTTGTACCTACGTCATAAAACACAATTAGTTAATTAACCGAATTTATCATAAATATTCTCGGACGCGGGTGCAGGCTATACGTCCAGGGACATCTTTCCTGATACTTATAATACGCGCGTTACAGTCAAACACATTAAATCCATTAATTCTGTTTTATTATAAATCGGCGCACAGAGAACGCGAAAGGGTTAAAGAGCCAAATGCGGTTACTTTTAATTAAATTTAATTAAATCCCATGGGTGGCACACGCCGTGTTTCGTGGTCGCACGAGGCCTTGACGAATTTTCAAAAAACATTTTTCTACCCATACATTATAATATAATATGAC
Source organism: Macrosiphum rosae (assembly GCA_016617965.1). NCBI lineage: Eukaryota > Metazoa > Arthropoda > Insecta > Hemiptera > Aphididae > Macrosiphum > Macrosiphum rosae. Next base: position 8,096 of record WHPZ01590084.1, read on the forward strand.
CATCATTTCGATGAAGTCGACGTGTATTTTTTTTTTACCCATTTCGTTCATGTACCTACCTAGGTAGTATTATTGTACACGAACACGATTCGTTGTGTCGCAGGTAATATAATCGTGTATAATTTATAATATATTTCAAAGGACACAATATTTTTAAAACGACCAATGACGACTACCTATGTATTTTATGTACGTACATTGTACGTACATAATAATAATATGTAAATTGAATCGCTTAATTCGTTCAGATCTATGCGCGATTAGTTTCGGATATCAATCGCACGGAATAATATGTATAATAATATATACATGGATGACAAACGTTATCGTTTCTGTCGTATATTATAATTAAATATTATATTATGTAAACACAATATATATTCCCATAATATATTACGTCTGTCAATATTAAAATAATTATTTCCCAGTTAAATTGTAATCCAAATATAGGTACCTACGCTATCCGCGTATAAAATATTCATAAAAGGTAAAGCAATATGCAAAAGCCAAACAGGGACACAATAATTATTATTGGAATTCGAAATATGCAGGGATTAATGTTTTTCTAAATTACTCGACACAAATAAAACCACAAAGTATTCAAACCAAAGTTTAAAAATGTTAAGGTAAACTTGTGCGAAAAATTTGTCTACATATGGGTACTAATGTGTTCATTAGCGTTTATTGTAGTTAGAGGTTAATTATAAGTAGCTGGAAAATGAAGGAAAACTAATTAAAAAATAACTAAATAATATTATTATGTTGTAAAACAAGAAGAGCTGATTTCCGTTTCGCTTCGTTTACATTTTACAATGTTTAATCTGAATAAACGACTCTATATTGTTGTCATATTATTATCATATATTCATAAAAAATAATATCATTATAGTTATAACAATAGATGTGAAAAATAATCATTGAATGAATTGTATTTATTCTACCGCAGTATATGGAATATGCAAAATGCAAATATTTTCTTTTGAATTTTTTTAAAAATTATTTCAATTAAATGTTAATTGTAATCGTATTATGTAAAGTGAATGGGCATCCGCGCATGACACTATAGTTTAGCTTTAAATAGTAAAACTATGTAAAAATGCTTTTGAACTCGGTGAACTCGATATAATAATAATAATCCATAAAGTCTATTACATTACACAAAACTACTTCAGACATTAACTTCGAAACTTTCAAGAAGCGAACATATTTTTAAAAATACTTAAGTCTGTAATTTCATGCCCCGAAACATCCTGAAAATAATCAGTCGTAGTCCAACTTCAACTTTCCGTTTAGAATTTTCTTATGCTTAAGGGGGGTGAATGGCATTTCAATGTGTCCATTCATTTGAAATATGATGTTATAAATCCGAATTAGTTCTTCGATTAAACGACAGCCGTCCCTTATCAACTCTTCCCAGTATATACTTTAATGTAAGATTCTTGCGACAGCGGCAGCGGTAGCGGGAGAAGAACCATGAGAATTGCAATTTCGTATTTAACCATTAAGCAAAGAACTAAGAAGATTAAAATTAAACTTTCAATTTATGACTCGTACAATATTTATATTTATTTACTCATTAATGTGAAATAGTCAAAAGGTTAACTTTATTTATTTTTTGGTAAAGAATTTTTTAAAACATGTACTATCGCCGCCGACATATTATTTAATTAGGTTCCATAATTAAAAATGGTAGATAATTTTATCGCACGTGCTCAGGAATATCAACTTTTTTAGTCTACCTATACATGTGTACACCTACAAAAACTCATTAAACTGGGATTTGCACGTGGACTTATTTAACCATTTTCATCTGTTTTGTGTTTGTGTACTATATTATATTTTTTTAAACGCAGATACCTACCTTTTTTAATATGAGTATGACGTTCAAAATGGAATAACCGTAATAATATTTTAATTGCCATCGTCTGATGAAAAATGATTTTTTTTTAAGCATACTGTACTACTTTCATCACTACAAAATCTTTACAGTACTATTCTTTGAAATTTTAATACAATGGTAACAGTAAAAAAAATAATGTGTTTAATGTGTGGTTTTCAAATATATAATTTATTGAAGTCCATATTTATAATTATTAAAAGTTTACAATGCCTGTTGAAACAGTTTTAATTAAATTTCATACATAATTCGAATTTTCAATTGTATTTTCAATGGATTAAAATAACCACTGGGTATTTTTTAATAATCTGAATAATTTATGTAATATACAATATAATACCTAGATAATTATATATTATCTCAGAGGTACCACCAAATTTGTATTTCTTACAAACTGCTTACGACATGGTTGTACTCGTTATTCTGTACCAGACTATTTTTTTTTAAACACAGGCAACGTCGTTTTTGTTCCCCTAAACTTTTGAATTGCCCATTTTAACGATGTACCCACTTAACAATCTCATGATTATAATATTGCACTCGACAACAAACTCTCCAGTTTCTGCACTATAATTAGTACCTACCTATAATATAACCGTCCTACCGTGACAAATAGAATAATATATCCTCTACAGACTACAATGATATTATGATACTATATAAGTTCAAAGTTTGTGTATGTTATAGTAGTTACGGATATTATTTTAACAGCGTAGACAACACATAGGAACAAACTAGATGTATTTTTTTATAATATAATAGGTATATTAATATATAATATAATGTTGCTAAAGCACAATTTTTTTCGGATGTGCATCGAGCATGTGCAATGCACCAAGGTTAGGGTCAACTTTAAGCGTTTTACATGCAGTTTATACTTTTTTTTTTAGAAAAACCCATTCCTTTCCTGTTGTTTCTATTTTTATTAAATACAAGTCAGAACAACCACGGTATTCGTTTGAGTATAACCATAATATTCTTCTATTCAAACAATTTAAAAATTGTTCTCGGTTTATGAGGTTCTTTTTAAATGTTATATTTGTAAACGACGGCGACGTCAATCGAAAGATTTCTAGAAACTCGTTTTGATTTTACTAGGGGCACAAAGAACAAGACAGGAAATTATGTTTAGTAGTTTTGTGAATATAGTTCTATGAATAGTACCTACTTACATTTATTTTGTTACATGTTTAACTTACAACGATATGATATTTGTTATTTTTAGATTCTGAGTGGAACGATGAATGTATTGATTTTACAATGATGTGTGTTTTTTTTTTTTATTATTATTTTTTATTTCTTTATGTGTCTGTCATCACGGTTTGTGGCCGTAAAACTGCTTCGATTTTCTTCAGCAGTATCTTGTTCGATGGGAAAGTAAATCTAGTTGGTGCATTCAGGAGGTCAAATTTTAAAATTCCCAACAGTTTTCATGAGCGATGGGAAAAACAACATAAAAATTAAGGAAAAACGATCATTTTTACGCAAAATCGGTTTTCCAAAAAATCGATTTTGGTTTTTGGTGTAACTCTAAAATAAATGAATGTATATACATGAAATTTTCACTGGTTGTTTATATATGAATTTTCTATACACGATAACATTTTCGAAATATTATGATTTGTTTTGAACTGTTTAGGAACATTTTCACTTTCCAGTTTTTTTTAGTTTTTTTTTTCTAAAAACCAATGAAATTTTATTTGTTGGTTAAAAAAGCTTGAAAATTTAATAGAAGGCTCCTTGTATATTGTTTCAGAGGCAGATAAAAAATATTAAAAATCCTTAATCACAGTTTTTTTTTATAAGCATTTAAAGTTCAAAAATTGACAAAATATGAAAAAATCACGAAAATTACCAAATTATTTTGAATTAAGAATTCGTACAAATTTTTCTTTTTAAATCTAAGATTTTAAAATTGAATACAAGATTCCTTATAAGATTATCTACCTTCATCAACAAAAAAATGTCTATAAGAAAGTCAAATTAAATTTTTATGAGCGTTTGAAATTCAAATTTTTACAACATTGGATATTCACTCGATTTCTCACGTAGCGATTTCCTTATTTTGTTGTAGTACAAAAATGAATAACTGTAGATACATGAAAATTTCACTGAATGTTTATATTAGCATTTCCTATACACCATACAATTTTGAAAATATTTTGACTCTTTTTGAGCTGTTTATGGACATTTTCAGTTTTTAATTTTTTTTAGTTATTTTTTCTATAATATAAATATCAATAAAGTTTTTGAAGTTGGGCCAAAAAGTGTAAAAATTTAATACAAAGCTACTGATATATTGTTACATTAACAGTTGAAAAATATTAAAAATACATATGCACAATATTTTTTTATAAGCATTTAAATATCGAATTTTGACAAAATTTATTAAATTAAAAATTGAATAGTTATTTTGTAGTTAAAAATGTATAAAATGTTCAACTTTTAGATCTAAGGATTGAAAATTTAAAACAAGATTCCTCGTAAGTAGTTAATACTGTTACCAAAAAATCTAAAAAATACATAAGCACAGTTTATTCTTATAGTCATTTTAAGTTCAAATTTGGATGAAATTACATAATAAAAAAACCTAGAATAACTATTTTAGTTATTTTGCTGTGATTGTATAATATTATTCGTGGGTAATTGAAACTTCTACAGTACACTATCATAGGTTTGTTGTTGATGTATAACGCGGTATAAGTACCTAATGGATATTATAATATATGGCTATATTTTGAGCCTCAATATTTTTAAGAGATATTATATAATCATACTAGCTGTCCCGCCCGACGTTGTCCAGGCCAAAGATCTGTATTTTTAATAAATATATTTTTACAAAATGTATATATACCATATTTCTTATAATTATAATATTAATATAATATGTAAGGAATTGCAAACATTTAGATTGACAAAAAAAAAAAAAATTATTTTGTCTTATGCTAAAAAAAATCATGTGTTAGCTACCATTTACCTATCTACAGCCTATATGAGTTGAAAAATCAAGCTGTATCCACCCTCCAATTTTTAAGTAATAATCTATTGAAATAACTTTATTGACTTTTTTTAAATCTTCCCAGTAATTCGACCGATTTATTAGTGAAAACTGTATTAAAATAAATAGAGTTTTTTCGAAATATGCTCGTACATACAAAAAAGGGGCAATGTTTCTCTACTATATTATGCATGTTATATATATATAAACCTTCCATTTGAATAACTTTATTAATTAAAAAAAAAACCTCATCAAAATCCGTTGCGTAGTTTAGAAGATCTAAGTATACAGAGGGAAAAAGGGACTTTGTTCTATAATATGTTAAGATAATATTGTTCGGAATCAGTTATAATGTTCAGTTATGGCTATGGGCTTAAATATAATAACTATTCGTGTAGACACCATAATATTATGCGAATCCTGTATTAGACTTTCAATCAACTGGTAAATAGCTTATTATAGCACTATTAAATTAATATAAATATTAACTCACGACTACGTTTTAATTCTACATTCTGAAATTTATTTTCCTAGTTCAAAAAAACAAAAGAATAAAAAATGTTTGGTTAATAAATATTTTAATAAGTATGAGTTATAAATAATAATTTATGAACTAACTATAATATAATGTTTCTACATGTAGGTGCACCATGCATGGGTGGTGCAAATATTGAAACATGTATTATATTTTGTGGAACAGTTTTAAAGTGAACGGGAGGCACCTTTGCACTCTTGTCCATCAACACACGCATGTAAAAATAATTAGGTTTAACATTGTACAGGTAACATATGTATAATTCATATATTATAACAGGATATTTAGCAGAAATGGAGAAGTATCCGCGTGGGCATTGCACACAAGCAGTTGTCGGCATTCAGGAAAATCAATCGAAATAAAAATTTTATTTTACCATGCGAGGGGATGAGTTGATACCTATACATATATTATTATCGTAGGTATATATATATGTATGAATTGAATCATTCCGCACACGAGGGTATATCACGAGGTCCGTGCAATAGATTTTGGTTTGGAGAGCGAAAAACACCGTTCCGTTTATTAAAAATAAATCGAATCGAATGTTGTTTATTTGTTGGGGTCAATATATATATATACTTAATTGGAAAAGCGGTTCCCCGCTTTTTTCGTCTTCTTTTCACTGAATATATACAGCGTATCTCCCAGTGTTTGTTCTAGTCCGTCTCCCGTCTAAACCTCTAAACTTCAAAACGTATATATAATATACTATATTTGCGTATACTTGATGTAAATTAGTATAGTTTAACATGTAAATCAATATTTATAGAAATTAACCCCATATTTCATTTAGATGAACTATGCTAAATTATATACAAGAAAATAACTATACTACAACTACATATTATATATTATTGTCATAATACTATGGTTTTTTATTATTTCTAATAAAAACTAACGAAAGGACAAACACATCAGTCCTTAAGTCACCCTGCACATCATTTACATGTAGGTACATAGGTATAAGTGCGTGTTATGATATTTTTTTCAGCCCGAGAACGCAATTTATGTTAAACTTATGTGTTTTATTACAGAGGAGGAGAATATTATGTCATGGCATACATCTGACACTCTAATCTTTAGAGATGTGGAATATACTGTTAAAATATTATCGATACATTTTCTGGTAAAATTTGATAAATCGATAAACTGTTTAAATAATAATTGTTTTCTGTTTCATTTTACCTATAACATACCTAATAACTTATTGCTGAAACTGATCATGCTAATATTAAATAATTTTTATAGTATTATATAATTTACATCATTAGTGATGATAAGTAGGTAGTATTAATATTTTGTAACTGTTAAGAACAAAATAAGTTATATAACCATGGTTTTAAATAAATAAAAAATAATAAGTATATTAAATATAATATTTTAAAACTCAAACCGTGTGAGTATGTAACATTTAAAACGAGGGGTCAGTCGATTTCAACAACGGTAAAAAAAAACATCTGGATAATTCACTTTTAACCGTAACATTTACCAAGATCACATATATTCTCTAGTCTTATATCTGTATTTGGCTTACGTGGTAGGTACCAAAATCTACCACTAAGCATAATATTATGCATAATGTATTATACCTATATACGTATGTGCGCAGTTGTAGTTGTTGTTGTTGTTGTTGTTCCATTGTTGTTATTATATCGAATGACGCGCGCGCGCAGCACCGAAGTCATATTATATTGTGGGCCGAATACGCGACGCTAGAGTCGCGTTCGAGAGAGAAAAAAATTTGTACACAACACAATATAATACACGACCGGATAAAATTGAATTTGCGTAAATAAGCGAAATTATTCGCTTGGAGACGGGAAAACTTTTATACGTATTCCTCCGTCGAGCCGCGGCGCATTCGGATGACTCGTCCG
>WHPZ01590085.1:0-19519 GCA_016617965.1 Macrosiphum rosae
CCGCCTAACAATTTTAAAAATGTATATTATACTCATCATCACTTACGCTGGTCCAGCATGGGCTCCATTCGTAACCAGATCCCAACTCGAGGCAATTCAAACAGTAGCCATACGGATGGTAACGGGCATGCCACAATACCTTAGAAACAACGTTCTACAAACAAACCAATTCAATCACAATCGAACAAACCATCAAACAACAATCGAAAACAAATTTTTACACCAATCAACAATCCATATTCAAACATATTCAAACTTAAGGCCGTTCTAAAACAGACCAGGTTATATCAAAAGCCTCTAGACCCTTCTCATGGGCATATAAAGATCAACCCATATTAAATCATTAACTCCTTCAAAAACTTCCCTCTACTAGAATAGGCCCCGAGCGTGGAATAGTTAATAGGCCCCAGGCCTCCCCAACAAAGCAAAGCGACGTATAGTCCTTTTCCTGAGTTTCGGGGGGGGTTTAGTCCCATGACTCAGAGTAGGAGGTGAAGTAATAATAAAAAAAACTAACGACTTAAAAATATAGCGTTGATTCCGTTGGACTGACAATTCGGGAAGCCGTGTAAAATATTTGCTCTTCGACCGTGGATGATAACGTTTCGGACACAGTCTACTATTGTTATGTTATAATTGCGTAAACGACACAGTTTATGAAAAATATATAGAACAATACAAATCTGACGTTTATGTGTTGTGAGTGTGTGTCGGCCGGTGATGGTAGGAATTAAATTATTATACAGATAATTATTGTACTATAGCAGTGTTTCTCAATCTTTTTAGTACCGAAATCCAAATTTCCCCTGAAAAATCTTTCACGACCCACATTGTTTCACTTTTCGAAAGGTAGTAAAAAAACCAAATTTGTATTTTATAAATATGAAGGCGGTTACGGGGAAAAACGATCATAGTCAAAAGAAAGAAAAAATCAAATAATTATAGAACATTTGGTTAGTTTCATAACGAATCGACACGTGAATCGAGTTATGGGAAAAATATCACGGCCAATGGTATAATACAGGTTTAAATATTACCACAACGGGGAAAAAATGGCCAGAGTTCCATTTTAAAACTGCAATACTGAACATTTTAGGAATATTGACAATTATTATCGTTTTTCCCCTTAACTCTTCGTATACATTTTTATTAGGTATTTAGAATTTTATAGATTTATAATTAATATATTTTTACAAAATATGTACTTTTAATAATGACGTGTACCTATACGGAAAGTATGCTTGTTTTCTGTTATGGTTAATAACAGCATTGTCCTCGATGTCAATTTTAATTATTTTCAAACGTGGGGAGTCCGATTACTTTAGCTGGTTTTGATGTTTGTTATTTCGATACCCACCATTGCCGAAAATCCAACTTCACACATGTACCTATGAATATGAGAATCTATATAGTTATAAAAAATGTTCGAGACCCACCGAAAATTGACTGACGACCCACCAGTGGATCGCGTCCCACACTTTGAGAGACGCTGTATTATGGTCTTACCGTTATACTCGCATAATATCGACGCTCGTTTTATGTTCAGATATTCCTAAATAACATACAAATCGCATCTATCGTTTAACATAAAAATCCGTTTGACCATTAAAAAAAAAAAACTGTTAAAGTTTTGGTTACCGTTCAATTAAGCATCGGTTTCAATATCTGACTTGACAACCGCTATCTCATTGTATTGCTGTTGCTCTGCCACTCTGTTTATGGTCAATATAAATCGTTAAAATCACTAATATTAACAGGTTTTATATAACCAGTTTCCATCCCTGCTAATAATATATGTCTGGTTATTTTTTATCTCGATACTGTTCTTTGCAAATTTTCCAAAAAGTTTATAGGTATTGTATAATTATATACTTTTTTTGAGTTATTGCTTATTTACTGAGTTTCGCCTTTGTATCAAAAAAATCATTGAATTTTATGAAACTCGATATTTTATATTTTTGAGTAATAATGTTTGGTTTGTAATTCCAAAAAAAAATATTCAAAAGCGTAAAAATAATTAATTACGTTGATTGTCGATTCTTAGCTCTGGTGAAAACCGATGTTTTCATTATTTCATTACGAACTTCATGCAAAATTGTGTAGTGTGTATGCGTCTATAGGTATGCTTTTTAAACAACGTGGCAACGTGCATATCTCATGATTCTCTCCTTACTCACAAACAATATTAATTAAACAAATGTGATAAGTGCATACATAAATCGTAAATTCCACCGTCGGTATAATAATATACTCGTATTAAAACACCTTAATATGTTTAAAACATTTTAGTCGTTTGAATACCCTTCTACAGTACTCATAAAAATGCATTTTAGACGTCTAAAGCCCTCTTTAAACATCGCAGACGATACAAAAGTGTTTAAATATGCAAAATAAATGTATGTATTTCCGAGAGACATTACTGAACAGGATAATTGAGTCATAATTTACTTTTAGGGTTTTGTCTTTTCCATCTCCGTGCAGCGTTTTAAACAAATTTATACTTTTAATAAATTGCTGCACGTGATACACTGACTATTATTATTTTTTATTAATACGATCGGACGTCTAACTGTTTGACACTCCAACATTAGACTAATTGGTAATTATCATTATTATTGTTATAAGTTATAACCGTTAAAATATTAAATGTGTAGACAAAGTCCGTAGATACATTTTGTTTTTCAACATATTATAATATAGGATCTGAGTTTTATAATAGTTAGTTTCTTATGACGTAATCTTCAGTCGAGTGCATACCATTTGAAAAATCGCAATATAACAGTTGATAGAGTGAGGTAATCGCTTTAGGCGAGTTTCTCGATCCATCCAGCAATATTTGTTTATTTATTCTTCAAGAACATAATTACTGTTTTCGCTGAACGAATAAGTGTGGAAGCAAAATTTATTGGCCTCTATAATATTAAATTTAATATATTATTATATTCCCGCATAATATAACATAATATCTCAGTGCAAAACCACTCGAACAATAATTAATAATATACTCAATAAACCACCCGATTGAGAAAGTTCTTCTTTAACATCGAACCCATTGTAAAACGATAGCTTATATTATTATGTTCGTTTTCAAAGTTTGCAGGCAGACTCTTTTTTGTGAAAAAAAATTGTATACGCTATAATCATAGATCTCTAAGTTGTTCTAACTTTGCTTGAACTCAACCCACGTTATCCCGAAATGTCAAAACGTGTACCAAACGATGCGTAATAATTCGCTAGTATTTGCGAGTGTTTTTGTGACGTTTGTGAGTCGGTACGATTTAAGCAACAAACTAGTTTTTTAACTATGAACTTGATCTACTCAAGTATTTCGTCGGATTTACAGTCTAAAGTGATATAGGTAACATGATGTTTATTTAATACATTGTGATATTATACAACGATCAGAATTTTTTTTTTTTTTTTTCGAAAAGTAATCGGAAACTGCCAGTGAATTTAGAAAATGATCGAAAATTTTCCTAAACTATCAGCGTGGTTTTTGTTCTCGGGGGCAATAAACTTTATATGCGTGAACAAAACGAGTTGAAAACTATGCAGTCACCTCTGGCACCTAGTAATCGTATTATACGAACAACGTGCAGTTTGCACGTATGAGCATTTAGAGTATTATTGAGTCTTCGGCCACGTGGCATACACTACGATAATATTATTGTCGACAAACGCGGCGATAATAATAACCAGCAACGATAAAATTTAAATAATTTTTGATAACCGATCGGAAATACAATTTTTTAAGGTTTTTTTTTTCTGTTAATTCATTACGGTTACAGACGTTTCGTTTTGAAATATATTTTCAATTATGAATTCCAATTGATAAACTGTCGACCTAGTCTTAACGTACCATCTCTATGTGTTAACTGTTTCATGAGATTTTAAGCCCCTCACAATAATAACTGAGGGAAATCCTTTCATGTTTTAAAAAAAAGAGCAAAATCACTCCAAAGCTATACCTAGAAATAATGCTCATTGGGTCACATCCAACATTATTTCTCTTACGCGTCGTCTGGGGTTGAATAATTATTTGATTATAGCGTAAAAAAAATGCTAGTGAAAAAGAAACGCTAAAACGGTATTAAGGAATTTAGATTATGAAAATGGAAATGGAAATTTTCATCAATCGAGTTTTTCATCAAACTTTTCTTTTATAAATATCACTTAGCCATATTATTATTTTACATGTTTACGTATTTTAATACAATATATAGTATAATAATGAACACGATTTTTCAATGTCAGAAGATAATAAGCTAGTAAAAATTATATTTTTCTATTTAAAATATAGTTATTAAAATAAATCGTTGTCTTTCAACCTTCTTTATCTATGACAATTTATAGTACCTATAATATTTTATTTTCATTATGTTTTTATTCTCATATAAATGTGCTTGCATCTTGTCATACTCAATATTCTATTGTATTTATTCTTCACCGACACGTTATATTTTTAGTTTGGTATCCTTATCTTACAATAAAAATATGAAATATTTATACTCTGTATTATTCTATAGAATTTTTGATTAAACTACAAAAGAAAACTCCGTGAACTATTGATATATATATAAAAAAAATCACTTAAACTAAATTATGTTTCACTGTATTTTTTATTTGTTTGCTTAGAAGTTTGAGATAGTATAATAAGACATAATATGAGGTAAACCATCGAGACCATAACGTCACTATTATTATTTTGATTCCATAACTATCGACGCGTTTATGTTAAAAAATAAATCTTTGTATCCTTAAAATACCACCTGTAAATACCGATAAACAGCGTACAAAAGTAGTGCGTAATGTAACATCATAGTATAAACCTATTTTATCGTAATAATTAGTTTCGGTATCAATGTCTGTATCGAGGTGAAGACTTAACAGATGAAATATCTTTTGTTCTAATCAATATTTGTATTGTTTTTTATATACATCACTTGCACTACACGTATAATTTAAAGAAATATTTTTATTACACACTTTTCTTAAATTCGCTTTCACGTCTGTTTGTCTGTTTGTCTGTAATCAAATCTTGCGCGCTCGATTTGAGGCACTTTTTGACTATGAAAAATTCTGAAAATTGGTATAGACCTTGGTCTTAGATGACAATACAGTAATCCGTTGTCATTTTGGGACCCGGATCTCCAGGTCAACGATGACGGGTGTGCAAATTCATCTCCGAGGAAGTACAGGTACGAAGGGTTTCTATGGGTCAAGGCGGGTTAACCTAACCATTACTCGCCGTACTTCAGTAAATTAGCCGTACAGCATATAACAGAATAACGTTGTTAAAATAAAAAAAATTACTTTTAACTAAAAAGTAGAAAATAAAAAATAAAAAAAAATTTTTTTTTAAATCACACTTTTCTAAAAAAACATATTTAAAAAAAAATGTAAGAAAAATAATGAAACATTTACTGATGGAAAATTTAAAAGTGTGTGGTGCTCTTACACTTGACATATACTCCCAGTTACCATCTTATAAACAGGATTGAACAAAGAAGTGTATGTGAGGCTTAGCTCGGCCCTAAATGTTTTGTATGATACACCACACTTTTAAATTTTTCATTATTTTTTTTTATTTTTTTCACATGTTTTTTTAGAAAATTGTGTTTTTAAAAAAAATTATTTTTTATTTTTAATAATGAAAATAAAAAAATTTCAATTTGATTTCAATTTTTTTGGCAAAAATTCAAAATAGCCAATTTTTAAATCTGATTAAAAGAACAATTTTGATGGTAAAAACATTTTTCTAAGTCAACTGTCAAGTAGTGTATTTTTTTAATTTTTTAAAATATAAATATTTTTTTGAGTAAATCAAATTAGAACGTAATAACTTTTTCAAAATATTATTTCTGGGAATTTCCTGACATGAGTAAATTTCTTAAATTTTTCCCATAACTATTTTGGCATACGTTTATGTTCATTTTTTGTCTAATTTTCCTGTTACACCTTGTATAATATTATGACCATCGTTCTACGGATTTGGTTTATTATACAAAGTTATAGTATAATACGCTAAATGTAATGTAATAATACGGTACGTCTTGTGTCAGAATTATCAAATCAGTGGTAGTATAATTTTGGACACTTTTAATAATAATTGACGCCCGTAATAATTTTATGAATATGACGATAATATTATTATCTTTATGCAAAACGTTTGCCATCAAATCCGAAGCACTGCGAAATCTTAACTCTGTTTAATTAGCCGATGACTGTCGGTAGAGCCATATAAGCCGAGACACGTGATAAGCCTGATTCATAGTATATATAAAGCGTTGATACAGTTGTTGATCAACACCTTAGTTGTTATTAAATTACGCGTATTAGGCATTCATTATATACGTACTCGTCTGCAGTGTTCCATAATTGTATGCAACTATAATATAATATGGCGGAAACGTTAATTTTCCTGTCCCCATGTCCCGTCGTCATTGGTTGCAATCGACTTTGTACGTGCAAATTTGTACCTACAACAGTGACTGTAAACGATATTATTAAGGGGGTCGGAGCCGGTGCGTTTTTTGGTACAAAAACATGTCTCACAGGAAAAACTCTCACGCCCTGTAGAATTGTCGGATTTCGTTAATTTTTTTTTTTTTTTATCTTAAAGTAGAGAACATTTTTTAGGTCGGATCAAAGCCCGGTTTTGAAAACTATAATTATAGAAGCCGGAATATGCGTTTGAAAAATGCACAATATTTGTCATTTTTCAAACGTATTTTTCTACTGCTATTTAAAGTAAAATAAAAATTCGAGCTTTGATCCGACCTGCGGAAAAAATTGACAAAAATCCGACATATCTACGAGGCATGAGTGTTTTTCTTATGAAACCATTTTTGTTCATCAAAGTAGTGCTTCAATACTAGTCATCAAAGTGTAGAACAGACATGCGCATGCGCGTGCGTACATATCTTTATCAGCGCGTGTAATTAGAGCTCACTCACACTAATATCGATTTACATTCTCACACACATGCACGGTCCGAGCGAGCATAGATAATAGAAGAATGGATATTCCATGTTAAATCATACAACGCAAGTGGTCGCGGTTTTTCAAGTATGAGAGAGAAGGCAGTTTCTCACTCCCACAAGTGGCGATTTTGTTAGATTACGTTCAATTTAAAAAATTAAAATAGATAACATCCATTGTTTTGTTCATAGATAATAACTATATTATCTATATTATCTATGTTTTGTTCTGTGATAAACTGATAGCATTAAATTATTATCTATCTATTGCCTTTTATAACCCCAAAATATTTTTCCAGTTAATTCCCGTGTAATAAGGTTGCATGGCATATCCATTCTTTTATTATCTATGCGCGCGAGGCCGATACAACATGTGAACTAATTGTCTAAATTTTACTCCTTAATAAATGACCGTCCCCCACACCTTTAATATAAAAGAATGAAATCGATCACTCGACGTGATTGAGAGTGAGCAACGGCTGCTGCTACTAGTTCTAGGATGGGTGACCACCCGGGTCCATAGTGACAAAAACCGTGCAGCACTTACACGTATTTCCAACTAACCGTTCCAACCCTTCCAACCGCAACCCCTACAATAGCTAATGGCCATAGTTGCCGAGCTCTAGACCAATAAAAAAAAATATTAATATAAAACGCTCTGAAGTTCGATCCGAATCGATTATTATTATAACGATGGTGAATAGAATTGTTTTTATTTTTAGCAGAACGCTCGACAAATATATATTATAATATTATATACGTTATGGTATTATTATGTATGTATCGGATATTAGATTTCTCTGTTTGCTTAATAAACCCCAACGGTTTCACTAAAAAGTTTTCTACCATCTGTTATGTTATATATTATGTTTGAAAAGTTTAAACGTCGAATGAAACGTAATATAGTTTTTGACGTGAACTGTAAAATACGACGATAACAATAACAATAAACGCTGAATTAGATAAGAATATGAATATATTTTTCGTACGTTACACTATATTATGTGTACCTGTTATGACTAATGTAAATTTTTGTAAAAATGTTGAAAAAGTATGCTTATACAGTCGACTACGGGCTGCGCAATTTGTCGATGTTGTAAAAATGTAAGCTGTAGGTACACACGTCCTAAGTCTTATTACGGTCACAAAACGAGCGTATTACGAGTTTAAAAATAAATCGAATCCAGCGACAGTGGTTACGGTTGCCGCAAAAAAACATACACAGCACGATTTGTGACGGTGACATTTTTCAGGATATTAAAAAAAACCACAACAACAATAATCATAATTAAACAACAGACTCGTCGCGGCTGATATTACTTCTCGTCACAGTCGACGAAATGATGAAACCGGGGGGAGGGGGCAAAATATAATATAAATTTTTGTGTACTCTGCTTAATACGAAAATACGCTTTAATACGTTTTTGATGTACCTACCGACCGGTGTCGGCCGGTGATTTGTATTCCGTTCGTCGGAATTTAAAACACACACACGCAGCATGGGTGGAAAAAAAGCCAAAACAAAACAACGGAAAAACTTTATCAATTTTTGCCGGCCCTCCGCGGGGCAAACCCCGACGACCCTCCCCTCCGAGTACAGCAATGATGGCACCTAAGCGCGGAGGTGCGGGCACGCTTTGTATGCGAGTCGACGAGGGTCGGCCGCGTGCGTGTGACTACCCCCNCCACCCACGGATCACTCCGGTCACGTCGACCCCGAAACACCGGATATGCGTCTGTTTGTCTGTCTCTCTCTGTCTCTATTTCTGTCTCTATGTGTGTGTGTGTCTCTCTCTCTCGATATCTGTCTCCGTTTCTATGTCGATGACTGTCCATCTCTGTCTCTCCGGCACGTCGTTTTTTCCGAAACCGATTCGTAAGATACGCACGCGGCCATCGTCGTTATGCCACAACAGATGCGACTCGACCGATATAACGCGTTTTCCGAGTGAATTCGAGAGACGTCCCCTGCATATAACGTGTAACACAATATAATTGTACCTGATAATAACATAGAAAACGTACATGTTAGTATATATTATGTGAATAATGCCAACGACGGTTCGCTTACTAGCTGTTGCTGTCGTCCGACAACCGGTTGGGTGAAATATCCCGAATTCCCGAGAACTGCAATCTAAGGGTTTAAGGAAGAGCTCGCAAACTTTATAATAATATTATGATTATAACGTTATATTTGACAAATAACGATTGAAATTTGTAAATTATAACGGAAAGCGATCATCAAAAATAATGCATAACGAATAACAAAATGTATAATATATCATTAAACAAAAAAAACGAAATTTATAGATTATCATTTAACGAAAAATAACGCAAAACAAAAATATTAGAAAATTTAAAATTCATTTATTTAAAAGTAAGGTGTATTGGTTTCGTAGAAATATATTTTATTTCATGCTATTTATTTTTGTCACGGACTGAGACTGGAAAATGGAATGGAAAATGAAAATGGAATGGACTGGAAACGACATGATCTGTGGGGATCAGGGGACGGCCACGAAAATATGTCACTCGGCTGATAAGAATACTGTTCTTGAAGTTTTCAGCGCTACCGGTGGTTTTATTTGGCCACACAATTCGTATCTTAGTCCGTGTTTTATACAGAGGGCGCTGTGAACTCCAAGAACACATAGCGACCCCCCGCACTTTGCCTCTTGTACATACAATTGTGGCCGTGATAAGCTGCTCGTTTCCAGTCCATTATATTATCTTAGTCCGTGATTTTTGTCTTAGAAAAAAATCTAAAAATGTATGATAATATATTCCGTATTCGGAACATTACCTAAACTCATTTTTTTGCAGTTATTGATAACTTTTAAATTGAATTGCCAATAGCAAATACTTAGTATAATAATGATTATTATTATTATTATTAATAATGATTAATGACGCCCCGATAATTATTGCGCTGTAGAAGTATATAGAGTATATAGGCTTATTTTGTATTCACTCTGTACTTTATCTACTCTGTAGTCTGTAATCTGTACTACTGGGGTCCTCTTGTGAGTGTTACAGTATATACTGTTGTTAAAACATCCGTTTTATTTATACTAGCTACATAATATTAAAACAAATAACGCAATCAGAACAATTTCTAACCCAGTACTGAAAATTTAAAGGTGGACATTAACTTGTTAAAAAGTTAAAGTTAATTTTTTTTAACTTTTTAACTTAACTAGTTAATTATTTTTGTTTTTAGCTTATAAATTTATTCAGTTAAAATGTTCAACATAATTATATAAAATACATAAATGTTAGGTACATAGAATACCATTTATAAAAATATTAAAGTGGGTATCGCTTAATGTGATCACATTGGTTCAGGCCATTTCGATTCTATTAATCAGTTGATTCCATAAAGCATATTTTTATCAAAATAAAATTTGGTTTGGGATTTTTATTTTTGATTCCATTAAACGGTTGATCCTATAAGCCAATGATCACATTAAGCGGAACTCACTGTATCAATAAAATAATAAATTATAATTTTCTGGTAACGATGTTGAAAAAATTAAGTAGTAAATTACTTACTGGATTATTGGAAAATGTTGGGTAAAATAACTTTTTTATTCTAAATGACGATAAACGCAAAACTTGGATAATGTTTTAATTCTCAACAACGATAAACACAAAAATTGAATAACGTTTTAATTCTGAATAACGATAAACGAAAAATTGTGTAACTTTTTAATTGTAAATAACGTAAAACGGAATTTTTTTTTCAAATGCAAGCCCTGGTTTGTTAAGGTATTATTTGAAACCGCCAAA
The DNA here is from genome assembly GCA_016617965.1 of Macrosiphum rosae. Lineage (NCBI taxonomy): Eukaryota > Metazoa > Arthropoda > Insecta > Hemiptera > Aphididae > Macrosiphum > Macrosiphum rosae. Next base: position 10,770 of record WHPZ01590085.1, read on the forward strand.
GATCACTGCAGACGTCGACCTCCGACCGTCACCCACAAACACACGTCTTTCCTCTGTTTCACCAACGTCCTGTTAGTTGTCCGCAGAGAACTGAGAGAAGCAGAGAACTTTTCTGGTAAATTGCGTTACTCCGTTGACCGCGACGTACGTTTGTTTGTGAATAGAACATTTAATATTTTAAAATGCATTTATGGTGACGACCGTTAAACGAATAATAGTCGGTTTTCAAAACAAAACCTACGAAAAAAATGTTCACAAACGTGCTGGAATTGTGTACACTGATTTCCGTAACGTCGAGCAAAACTCATCCATTGATAACGTGTTTTTTTAAACAAAACTAAATTATGACATTTGTTGTTTTTGTATTTGTTATTTAACTATTGGAAAGTAAATATAAAACGATTTTTTAAACCAAAATGGTTTTTTGGGAGGTTTTAATAACCGTTTTAATTAAATACTTCATTCATACAACCACACGAAAAATTATGGATAAAAATAAAATATGAACATTAATATCATCCAACACTAAATGTTTAATATTTCACGATGACAATTACATACATCTTGTAAAATACGTATACAAATTATATCAATATTTCATAATATACCAAGCCAAATTAATATCCTACTTGATTGCCAATCGTCGCACTATTTAGTGCAATAGTGCATACGCCTTAGAATAAGTATTGAGTTACAATTATTTAAAACAGTCTACGTTACATTTTTTTTCCGACCATCAAACTCCATTCAGACTAAAACACAAATTCACCAAAAAAATACCATTAATTTAATGACATTTTAGTGATGATATTTTATTGTGGTATTATTTATTTAGAGAACGAAAAAAATTACTGTTTGAACAATGTTAGGTACCTATACATATTAATTTGTTTTTCTGTTTTTATAAATCGGTTTTCGGTATAACATTTATATGTTTTTTTTTAAACTTATTAACAATATTTATATAAATCAGAGCTTTACTAAATTTGTCATTAGTTTTTTTTTAATTAAATTTTTTGTATATGGTATTGATATTATGATTGTTCAATTGTTTTTAATCATAACATCATATTACTGTCAAACCATCTCCTGCTTCCAGCAACACTGATTCCATAAAATTTCGTTGATAACTTAATTAAGTAACTATAATAACATAATAAGCTGTTATCGGATTTTTAAATAATTAAAATCATTTTCTATCTATGAAATCTATAACAACAGATGATCGAAATAGTGGTTGAGCGTTTAATGATAATAACTTGGAAGCTCGTCTGGCGTCCTGAACTTCATAAGTACAATTCAAGTTATGCATAGACGAAGCTGGAGGCTCTTGATTATTTTTCTATTTTCTTATATCGGAACAACACGTATTGTGATTAACTCATATTTTGTCTTCAAAAATTGGTTGCACATTTTAACAATATTCGATATCCGAGCCCTTTATAGTGTGCTGTTTATATTAAATAAACATCCATAATAATTATTATTTATATCCGGATTTATCGTTGTAAACCAATATATAGTTTATCTGTCTTCACACGTTCACCGTATGAATTAAATTATTTTTATATTATAGGTAGTATGTATATATATATTATATAGATACCTACTTGATGAAAATGAATGCATTTACAGTAATGGATAATTTTGCACTGTAGTTTAAATCAAATCAAATAAATAACAAAAAAACTATTTGACTATAGAGAGCTCTTTCATTGCCTAATAGTTCCGTGTGGAAATCTATACCTATGTAATGTATTATGTTGTATTGTACTAACCAAAAAGTATTTATTAACAGAGTTCAGACATTATCAACGTGCTACAGAAACTAAAAAATATTAATTAAATTATATTTAATGTACCATGTACAGTGTACACTTTAATTTCACTAATTGAAGACAGGTAGTACTTTAGAAAAGCATTTTTTTTTACTGTCGCACTATAATAAATTGTGTGTAATTTATAACTTACCGCTTCTAATACCTTACCTTTATCTAAATATTTTTAACGAAATTTATTTCATTTGCATTTTATTAAACTATATAGTTATTTAATTAATGTATTGATAATCTGTATTGTAACTATTACTGTTATGAAATAAACAAATATGACTATAGAATATACAATTATTTGTAATACTAATTAGTAGATGACATTATTATTTACTACTATTTCATAAAAAAAAATATATTTCGGAATGTGGTACATAAAAACTATATAAGCTACTGGATGATAAGTATTTTTTTAATAACTATTTATCTTATTTCTTTTTACTTAAAAAAGGTTTAACTGGGGATAATGTATACGAGTTATCTTTGAAACTTAGAATATTACTGAAGTTTTTTGTCTTCAATTTATTTTTCAAAGAAATTAAGAACCAGTGTAATTAAAAAAAAATAATAGAAACTGTAATTTTTAAATTTGTGTTTTAAAAATTGTAAAGTATAGTATTAAAAAATATAAAACCATGGTTGCTAAATAAATATTACATTTACAATTCACAATTTATTTTTAAAACCAATAGAAAACAATCAATCATCCAAAATATTGTTATTTGTAAATTGTTTTATACACAACAATGTAACCTAATATAATTTTAGGTGTTGTGGTTCTGAATTTTACTTACGATATACAATATACATAGTGCATTAATTTACCCATGCCGTTGTTTTAAATGAATTTATTTAAACCGATATTAATTTAACAATATTATTATACCTATTTAATAATATAATATATTATATTAAAATATTGAATATGTAACATTTAATATTATGTAATTAAAATTAAAAGATCTTCGTCATTGCACATAGACACATTGGAAAACAAATTTCATATTAAAACCAAAGCCTAAGTAATCAAAATTTTCGAAGATATGCAAGCTGCATTCCGATCACATACTGACGTGACATCAGTATATCGTACCACAACTCCTACTACAGACAAAACAGCCTATTATTACCAGATATTTAACACGATTTTTGTTTTAGAATTTCACGAAAAACTCAAAAAATGTTATCGCCGAGTTGAAATCGTCAAATTTATGGACGAAAAAAACTATTTTGCATACCTATACGTTATCATTGTTTTAATGGAACGCGAACAACAGACACATCGAATATAATATTATAGTAAGTACTTTTGTGTTTCGCCGTATCAAACTATCGCCGCATATCATTATATTATTATACTCATTGTAACATTATATTATATTTGTATGGCAGCCGCCACCGCGGGATAACGAAATAATAGTAATAGTAATAATAATAATCAGATATACATAAAAAAAAAAAGAGAGAAAATACGGACGCATTATGACGGTTCTGAGAGAAAAACTTTGCCTGTCATCGGTTTTCCCGTACCGCTCCCTCCGTCGTCTCATCGCCCCCCCGTCCACCACTCGACCACCATCAGCTCTCGTGGAGGTATTTTATAATATGGTTCACGGGATACGCAATGGTGGCGGTGGCAGGTGAGGGGAGACGGAGGTCGGATCTCGATTACTATAAACCATTATTACGATGTTCGTTCGTCTGGATTATCGTATTTCTATAGGCCCATCAAATACCAGCGGCGCAGACAGGACGCATGGATCCAGTCCAGAATTTTCCCACAGACGGCGGCGGTGATGATATTATTCAGATAACATAATATAATCTTTCCCAGTCTGCCGAACACACGCCGGGCACAAGAAATCCCTGTATTATTATTATTATTATTATTACCTATTAAAAAATATATATAGCAAACCGAATTATTGTGGTGCACGCAGGCATTCTCTGCCGCAACCGCCACCGCAAATCCTCAGGTTTATTATTATATTATTTATTTATTTAGTATTTTTTTTTTTTTTTTACGTTGAAAAATGCGCTAACTGTATAGATCATTCCCTAACGGGGAAAACCGCACTGTAAGCCCCCACCAATAAGTGTCGTCGATGTGGGCACACTGTGGCCAAGATCCTATCCTAACCTATATAACTTTGAGTGACAATATTGTTTTCACGAATGAATCAGCTGACGTCGACAATATCAATTATTATTGCATTGATTCGTGTGTAAATCTATTACCCAAACCCTACGATTAACGGTAAGTGTATTTAAGCGGGTGTCCTGAAAATGGTACAATTTTGTAAATATATATACATATATACGACATCGGTTCAAGGACAAAGTTGGCAAATATACACGACTCTTTCGCTCACAAGATGAGCTATGTAGTGTAGTGGTACAGCGAGGCTCACCGCACACTGTTGGTCCACTACTCAGTACATTAAAACTTTAAATAGTTATAACTAATATATTAACTACTAGTGTAAAAGCCGATTTTTATGCATTCAAATTCCCAGTCGAGTATTTTGCATAGTAATATGGAACTAAAAATGTATGTCAACATTAAAAAAAATGTAAACAGCTCAATATAATAATGATAAATACAATTTAAAAATATAATCCATTTTTGAAAATATTGTGTAATGACTTTAAATTATAAAAAAAAATTATATTTAAAAAACATTAATTCTTTTCAAAAAACTGAGTATATATATTTTAAATTCATTCCCATATTGATGAATTATGATTTATGATTACAATAAATTTCAAATTACATTAGGAAAACAAAATGCAGTCAATATAATAAATAAACTATAAAACATCTAATAATATGGATCCCTCTTTAGCCACCTAAGTATTCAGTTTAATGTAATATAATATTATGTCTGCATATAGTTATGATTGTTAATTTTAAGTAAAATATGTAAATATTTTTCAAAGCACCATATCCATAAATGTGTAACACGGCGCTGTGTATATGCAATATAGTATCATGGTTGGCCCATTATCGATTTAGATTATAATTTTATTTTAATATAAATTACAATCCTCATAAAAGTGAATGAACAAAAAACAAATGAGGTTTTTAAAAACATTTTCCAATCAGTTATCATCGAGCACAATAATATATTCCCAATATACTTCTACAACAGTTCCTGAAATCAAATGATTCATTTTATGACACTAACAAATAAAAAAAAATTACACATCTGAGCCCCCAGCACCCTTGAGAGTAATTCAGATTTGAAACAAACAACTTTAATTTCAACATAATTCCACTCGAGACACTCTCAGATACCTTAGTTTTTATTGAGCTCGGTATTTCAAAATGTCGGTCATGACAAACTTCTCAGAACCCATTAAGTTCCTCCCATCCATGAATATACATTATTATTATTATAAATGTATGGTTCTAGTGAAAAACAAATTTCATATCCAGATATATCTAGTATATTGTGTGCAAAGGCTGGAAGTAAGCTATTTCAGTCACGGGAGACTTGTGCAGCATGAGCCACAGCTCAGGTGAGGGCCCAAGACTGAAATTTCTTTCCAGCACGAGCCACACATACTATTTTTTGTCACTCCTCTTCGTTCAATCGATCACGGCAAAGGTATCGCAGAGATCTATGCCACGACCAGACTATAATTCTGATTTCGTATTTCATGAAATCAATGATTTGTTTTTATTTATTACAAGCGTCATGCATGGAGGTTATAATATTATGAATATAAGATACAACCAAAAGTTTATGTTTTGTAAAGACAGTGGTATGGATTTTAGTGTAAATAATAATTGTTATATTAAAATAAAATAGAAATAAAAAAATGTAATCACGGCAAAGGTAGGATCTATGCAACAATCAGATTGGTCTACGAAAACAATTTAACGAAATAAAAATTACGCTTCATGCTAGGAGGTTATATTGTTATAATATGAACATAAGATATAACCAAAAGTTTATGTTTTGTAAGGACAGTGGTATAGATTTCAGTGTCTGGTTGTGCCCAGCACTTTTTGGGATTTCCACTTTACCACCCAGCACTATTGGGGATTCCCACTTTACCACCCTCTGTCCATGGACGGAAAAATTACGCTTTCCAACGCTTCGACCGCTATCGAAAAGACAACTTTCCGTGCAGGCGTTACATAAAATAAATGTATACCTAACAATAGTAATAATAATAAATATCTAATGTTGAACAATAGCTTTTAAATGTAAAACTAACCAATCTAAGTGTATTAAATTAGCAATTAGCTGAGTAATGGGAATAATGCTGAGAGATAGCCAATATCATTATGAGCAACATAGAATTGCTAATGCTTTCATAAAATAGGCACAATTTAATATTCCACTGATATAAATTTAAATTGGTAAGTAATTAAAATGCATAGACTGATAGTGCCAAGTGTTCAATACAACATTGAAATGCTAAAAAAAATTTGCGTGAGTAACTTAGACTAAATTTGGACCACAATATATTCTTTGAGATGAAACGAATCACGATTATTAAAAATTAAGAAAATTCTTTGATTATTCACAACAACAAAAAATGTTTGTACATATAAAACCAACTAAGAAATTATATTGCATGTATACTGTTACATTTGTTTCAGAGGAAAATATAAGTTTTTAATTTAAATGTATACATTTGGATATACCATATACCAAGCTTATATTTAAAATGATTGATGATTATTGAAATATTAATCATTTTGTTTATATATTATTTCAAACTATAACAATATGCTGACAGAGCGTAATATAATATGCAAAACTATTCGCCCATTTACTAACGTGGATAATACTATAATCATATCGAAATAATAATTAGTTGAACACGATTAATCGAGTAGTTATAAATATTAATAATTTTCTGTAATATCATATTCATGGTGCAATCAACTAATAATTTCAGAACACTAGCGGGAAGCAATGAACAAATCTTTTATAGAAATAAACAATAAAAATTGAGTTATTATATTATGAACCAAAGAGGCATACTTTATTTCTAGCGTCTACAACCATACGTGCACAGTGACTCTTGTAGGACCAAATGTGACTCAAATAGTTAATATCACCAATTCTTTTAAAGTTTATATTTTCATCGATTCAAATATTCAATATTATAAGCAAGCAAATTACTTATTTGCACATATCCCAACCAATATAATATAAAATTGAATTGTGGATATGACCGAGCTTTTAGTTGAAAAAAAAAATAACTGATTTGAAATTCATGGCCATCAACTAATAATTTCAGAATACTTGCAATGAGCAAATCGTTTATATACAATAATAGTCAACATAAATTATATTATTACGAACCAAAGAGGCGTACTTCATTTTTAGAGTCTACAATCTTAGGTGCACAGTAACTCTAGTAGGACCAGATATAGTGACTCAAACAATTAATATTCACCATTTTTTTTTTAAAGTAAATATTTTTATCGATTCAATATAAGCAAGCAAATTACTTATTTGCACATATCCTATCCAATATATAAAAATTAATTGTGGATATGGCTGAGCTTTTAGTCGAAAAAAAAACTGATTTGAAATTGTTAATGTAATTGTTAATCTATTGTTGATGTATCACAAACAACTTTCTAGATGCGTATCAGTTTTTTTTTTACAGGCCATGAAACCTTTTATTGTTTTCCCTTCAAAATCCAAGTCTAATGACTACCACAAGAGTGAGGTTTTTTCTATAAGTCATCGATAACAATAGTATATCCATTCAGTCAATAAAAACATTATTTAAAAAAAAAAAAACACAGATTACTTTTGATCCAGCAAAAAAAGTTGCTACCGGCACCCATTGTTCAACAAAGAGTGTCAGATACGATTTCAAATTTGACCTTTTACCGATCAATACAAACACCAAAGATCCACCATTATTTTATTTTAAAATCCGAAAAAGTACTGCAACTTGATTGGGTATTAAAAAGTTGACTAAGACATAATTTATGTTGATTTTCTGGATTATTTAAAAATATGGTTTATAATAAACTGTTAAAATACCTACATAATATTATAACTACTATAATAAAAATTGAATATTATAAGTTTATCGAAATAATGAGTATTTACAGTTAATTTAATGTCCATATATATGACTTCTAGGCGTGCGCACGGGCAGAGCTGATTGGGCTTTAGCCCTACCTGAGATTTTTTTATACGTTTGTGGATTGGTATACCTTATGAAGACATGACTATAGCCCTTCTAGATTTTAAACGTTAGTGTTTACCCGAGATACTATACAGGGTGATTTATTTAAAATTGAACACTCATCATTTCAAAAAGTGTAATTTTTTTACATAGTTTAGAGTCGTTTACAAAACAACATTGTTATTAAAAAATTATATTTTTAAATATTTTTTATCCTTCTAATTTTTTTATTTTTTAAATTGTTTTTCGACAACATAGAGTTTTAATTTCATATTCCAAAGTAGAATATTTTTCTAAGTAAATTAAAATCAATATTGATGAATTTTGTAGGTGTAAACTAATGAAAACTGATTGCTTACATTTTCCAGTAACCAACAAAAGGGTCACTTAAAAGTTTGTAGTGGAATGTGAAAATGTCCATAATTTTTTTCTTGTGTGACCATATGACAAGGGGGTGGATGATCAGATTGAATTTAGCCATACCTGACTCAGAGGTCTGCTCACGCCTATGATATATGTATATTATATTGTTGTGTCGTGCATAATATTATATAAACATAAATACTATTAATTAGGTTAAGTAAACATGTATATAATGTGTAACAAAATTTAGTATTAAGATAGTATAAGTTTTGATATATTATTATGTAGCAAAATAGAAACTAGGTTAAGCTAATATATTATAAGTAGACAAATATGGGTCCTTCAGCGGCGATCTCTCGTTGGACAAAACAGTAATAAAGTGTT